>PVKM010000982.1:0-88064 GCA_004027735.1 Carollia perspicillata
TCCGCGGTGGCGTTGGGTGCAAGGCAGCAGCAGCTGTAACTGAACCAACCCAGATCTCCCCGCGCATCGCCCATCTCACAGCTCCATCAGCTAACTTCCAATGCAGAGACCAAAAAAGGCAAAACTAGTGGAAGGGACAGACAAGGCAAAAACCAGTTCCTTTCTGTTTAATGTTGCCTAAAGTCATTCCCATCTAGGACGAAAAAAGAAAACCATTCTTCTCCCTTCTTCTTCCAAAGAAGGGCCTCCTGCTACCAGGAAACAATTCAGTTACCATATAACACAAATCAGCTTTGGTGGAAGAACCTGAACACCTTAACCCCATAAGAGAATTTCCAGGAAAATGTGATCCTAGACATAAACAAAAACAAGAAACAAAAAAGGATACTGAGAACACCTGTTTGGAGTTTAAGAATATGCTGTGTATATCATGGGACGGGCTGGGAGGTGGGAGGATTGAAAGGCTCTGGATGGAAGGCAAGAAGAATTCAAACATCTATCCTAGAGACAGCCAGTGAGATCCAAAGGTTTATAATTCAGCTGAAGCTGGGGATCAGGAGGTGGCAGAGTTCGCCAAGCAGACCAGACAAAGCACAGATGATTGTAATTATTAAAAGATTTCTCATAACACCAGGGACAGCATGAACCAGGGCAGACAATAGGCCAGGCTGGGCCGGGTGTGGCTGAAGAGTGTGCAGCAGAAACACAAACAGTCTAACAGAGATAGGCAAGAGCTTCCATCGTTTCTCCACCTTTCAGAGACCTTTCCCCACATCCTCCCACTCCCTCCCACAAAGTGATTTGGCCTGAGTGTATCCCAGCAGCTTGTTGTGACCGAGACAAATGAGAGAGATGAGGAAGGAGAAAGCGGTTGTCAAATGTTAAAGGATCTATGACTACTTGGGGATCTTGTTTAAAATTAAGAATCCCAGGCCCTGCCCCCAACAGATTTTAATACAGTAGTTCTGTGGGCCACACTGAGTGACTGTGGGGGAAATAAAAGGACAATTTGCTAGCCATCACAGCAGCCTCAGATCCATTCTGGCAACATAAAAGGTACCCACACACTCAGCAATCCTTGAAGAGGTTACGCAAAGGAGTTCTACAGAACCACCCACGTCATATTTACGGGAGAGTAGGGCTCCATCTTGCATTACTCTTCTATGAGGGCAGTCACCTTGTAGCTCAGTTACTCACAGACTCAGCCAAGGGCCCACTCCACGCCCAACCTAGAGCATGTTTTTTAAATGACATCTTGTTGATACTTTGAGTTCGTAACACTACACAAATGTATTATGAGCCAACAGATTGTGACACTTTTGATTTTGCTTGCTAAGTTTTCCTCCCCGGTACCTTCACTTTTACTGAAGGACAACCCTGGTGACACGAGAGAGAACACAGGCCAGCTTGCAGGCGGCTCATCAAAACTTAGCAGAAATAAAAGCTTAGTAACTTGCCTGGCAACCAGCTGTTGCCTCTGAACCAGATCAGCCCACTGCCTTGCAGTTTCCTTGGTACTGAAATAATCTTTGAAGAAGAAAAAAAGATGTCTCAGAACAAAGAAACCAAGTCCTTTCAAAAGTGAGAAGTAGTAGTCTGAAAAGGAAGTGTCTATTCCATTTCTTTAGCCCTAAAACCAAGGAAGGAACTATTGCCCTAATGGCATAAATAGTGGCAAAAGTCCAGAAGTAGCTAGAGTCTGAAGCTGCGATTACAGATGGATTGGTAGAGAAACTGTGAACACTTCTAAATCCTTGTCTCAAGATCTCAACCACTGTAGGACTTGAGGCAAATCACTTAACCTCTGAGGCTTGTTTTACAAATTCGTAAAATGATAATATTCCTTCCCAGCCTTCCTCACAGGAGGTGGTAAGGCTTGAATGACAGACACATTCTGTAAAATGTTAAGCAATAAACATACATTTTCATCATTATGATTATTATTCTTTAAGCTTTCAAAATTCGAAAGAGCAAGTCATTTCTCTACCCATTAATGACCTACTCACTGTTCTTTAAATTACTATGCTAAAAAAATTTGCTAAGTCAATGAAATTGATCAGTACCAAGTAACCAAGTAGAGAAGGAATATTTGTGCCTCAGGAACCTAAATTTAAAATACCAGTGTCTTTTATCATACCTTCTAGTGACACAAAGAATAGAGATCGCTATGAGGAAGTATTTTTAATCACTACACAGAAAGATCACACAAGAAATGACCAGTTATCTATTTTTATGAAAGAGACTATATCAGGAACTAAAAAGAAAAAAACTTGAAAATTTAGCATTGGGGCAAAAGACTGCACATAAAACTGTCCTCAGCCCATCTGTGCCCTTCCATCCACCAGTGTCTTTAGACTTAGTATCTTCCATCCACCAGTATCTTTAGACTAAAAACTCTCTGGCTTCCTGTCAAGAGAACAAAGTAGGTGAACACCATGTTCCCACCCTCCCCAGCCACATCCACGTTCCCGCTGAACTACAGAACCACCTGGCTGTGAACTTGGGAAAGGTACTCTGTCCCTCTCAGCCTCCTTATGTGTAATGGGGATAAATGTCTCCTTCACCAGACAGAAACAAATACATAAAACGGCAACAAATATATATCTACCAACAATCACTTTAACTACAAATGATTAAATGCTCTAATCAAAAGACATACAGTGGTTGAACGGATAAGAAACCAAAACCTTTGCATACGCTGTGTGCAAGAGACTGACTTCAGATCCAAGGACACAAAGTGAAGGAATGGAAAAGAAGACATTTCACGGAAATGGAAATTTTTTAAAAAGCTAAGGAGCCATACTTATACCATACACAATAGACTTTCAAACAAAGGCTATCACCATAGACAAAGAAGGACCCAGCAATTCCATTTCTGGTGCTTATCCAAAAAAAAAACCCAAAACACTAAATGGAAAAGATATACACATTCATGTGTTCATTGCAGCATTATTTACAATAGCCAAGATACGGAAGCACCCTAGTGTCCATCCATAGGTGAATCGATAAAGAAGCGGTGCTCTCTACATATTCAATGAAATACGACTCAGTCATTAAAAAGAATAAAACCCTCGCCATTTGCACAGCATGGCCAGCCCTACAGGGCATTATGCTAAGTGAAATGAGTCGGACAAAGACAAACGCCAGATGATTTCACTTACATGCAGAATCTAAAACACAAAATAACAAACAAGCTGAACCAAAACACTGAAAAAGAGAATATTTCCTGGTTGCCAGATGGAAGAAAGGCTGGGGGACGGGGTGAAAAAGGTGAAGGGATTGAGAAATGCAAATTGGTGGTTACAGAATAGCCACGGGGATGCAACGTACAGCATAGGGAATACAGTCACTAATAGTGTACCAATTATGTATGGTCTCAATTGGGTACTAGATTTCTTGGGGTGATCGTTTTGTAAGTTACATAAACGTCTAATCACTGGGTTGTACTCCTGAAGCTAATAGGACATCGTATATCAACTCTAACTTAAAAATAAAAAATTACTGGAATAAAAAACAAAACTCTCTAACCAAACTCCTCTAACCCACACTTCACTTCACCAGCCACCCAAAGGGCCAATGCTCTCATTCCCTCCAGGAAACCTGCTGTGTGATGCCGACTGGCCCTCTGGGAGGCGGCCGGTGCACCACTGTTCCCACCGGCTGAGTTGCGTGCCCCCTAAAGCCAATTATGTTTGTTCCCAGACCTGTTTATACTAGCTCTACTTGTTATTGCACACCAATAATTTAATTACATAGTATATAAATCACAAAAATGTGAGAGCCAAAAAAAGAAAAATGACAAAAGAGTAATTGTATCTATGGAAATCAAGTTAGATGCTTTTAGAAAAACTTGGTAAAAGCAAGTAACTAAAAATATTTCTGTCAAATTAAGAATGGGTAAAGGATTAAGGGAAATCTTGAAATTCTCGAAGAAGTCTTCATTCAGATTGCTTCACAAGAGTCATTAAGTACTTACTCCAGTGAAGAAATCTGAACTGGAAAGCATTATGCTAAGCGAAATAAGCCAGGTGGTGAAAGACAAATACCACATGATCTCACCTTTAACAGGAACCTAAACAACAAAACAAACAAACAAGCAAAATATAACCAAAGACACTGAAATTGAGAACAGGCTGACAGTGTCCAGAGGGGAGAGGGGAGGGAATTTCAGGGGAAAAGGGGAGGGGTTTACAGGAACAAGTACGAAGGACACATGGACAAAAACTAAGGGGGGTGGAAATGGGAGGGAGGGGAGAGGGCTGGGTAGGTGGGCTGGGACGGGAGTAAAAGACAGAAAACTGTACTTGAATAACAATTAAAATAAAATTAAATAAATAATAAATAAATAAATATTTTTTTAAAAAGAAAGCAGAGAGGAAGCATTATGGGTGAGGAAAAAAAGCCCATAAGCAACTCCAGTAAACAGATTTGCAGACTCAACAGGAGAACTCAGTCTTAAATCAAAAGACCAGTGAGTGTGCATAAAGATTTCTATACTCATCTTTTTATGACTCTCTGTTCTTTTAATATTTTTTTATTTATTTTCCAACAGAGAGGAAGGGAGAGAGAAAGAGGGAGAGACACATTGATCAGCTGCCTCTCAAACATACCGTGACCAGGAATCGAACCAGTGACCTTTTGCTTCATGAGACAACACCCAACCAACTGAGCCACACCAGTCAGGGAATGACTCTCTGTCTTAACTGACTCTTTATATTCAAAGATCCTGATAATGAAACATTTAAATTTTTTCTGCTTCCATTCCAAAAATACAAGTCTCAGAAACCAGAGGAAAAGTGTGTTTCTTAAAAACAAACTTCAAAACACCTGAAGACCTAAAATAAAACATGTACCATCAATAGCATGCAAGAAGAACTGCCTAAAAAAATAACAGCAGGACAAAAAATAGAGATTTTTATTTCTATGCTTTGTAAATATATAAAGAATTATCAGGCCACACTGAAAAGAAATGGAATGAAACAAAGACAACAGCACAAATTAAAGGAAAGCCAGGTGAATAAGAAAGAACGAGAGAAATGCATAGAATTAAAACCACACTGGACACAGAAAAGGCAAACCCAACATTCTACAAAACCAGAACCAGTGAAATGGAAAACAAACGTGAGGAAATTGAGCAGCAGTGAAAATGTGTTTTGGAAAAAATACAAACTGACATGAGAAATTGTCCATAGTGTGATTTTTAAGGTATTTTATTTTATCCATAATTTTGGAAAAAGTTATATATATATGCACCTGGTACAACGTTCAAAGGCACAAGTGAGTAAATACTAAAAACTAAGTCTCCCCACGCCCTCGTCCCTCAGCCCCCATCTGGGTCCCAGAGGCAACTGCTCCTACCAGCTTCTTCTGTCTCCTCCAAAGAGAGTCTACACACACAAGTGTGTGTGTCGGTAAGTAATGATGCGACGTTAGGTATAAAATGTGGGACACACAGAGGTGGATATGGAGACGAGCGATGGAGACAGAGTTAGAGATATGATAAAAATAGATCTTATATATCTATCGGGGGTGTCCGACCTTTTGGCATCTCTGGCCCATACTGGAAGAAGAGTTGTGTTGGGCTACACATTAAATACACAAACACTAACAAAAACAAAAATATCTCATGATGTTTTAAGTAAACTTATCATTCTGTGTTAGGCCGCACTCCCAGCCATCCTGGGTTGCACACAGCCTACAGGCGGCAGGCTGGACCCCCTGAATGTGTAAGACCTTCAAAATTCAAACTATGATACACAGAGAGGAAAAAAGGACAACAGGAAGTCTGTCACACAGTAGCAGCCGCTATCGCTGGAAGGTGGCATTTCAGTGAATTTTTTTCTGTGTGCCGTCCCATATTTTCTAGGTTCCAATAATCAAATATTGCTATAGTCAGAAAATATTTTAGACATTTATAGCTGTTAAATATGATTTACAAATGAAGAACGTTACAGGTTAAGATGCACATAATTTCTTAGGACAAAAAAAAATTTCCTGCATAGAACAAGATACATTTTAAAGGTTTACCCAAAAGGATAAATCTGGAGATGTTGTAATATATTTTTAGTGTATGTACAAGTGTGCATATAAAGGAAGTTAGACACTCAACACAAAACGCTCTACACGAACGGACACTATTAGTATTATTGTTGACAGCAGAGGTGACTTTCACAGTGCTCTCCTCAGTATTTAACCAATCTGCGTGCGCTGTCCTTCATATTCTAAGACCCGGTTTGTAACTTTTCTTCAGGAAGACAGACAAATTGGTAATAAATTATCCACAAAGCCTTAGGCAGGCCTTCTCACAGCGTTCAATTCATGTGGCAACCAGGGAGCCCTGTGTTTCCAGATTTCGGGACTCTCCTTCCTGGGCAAAGGGGATCCAAAGATGAGGGAGCAAAGCGGCTGCCTCAAGTGGCTTTCAAAGTAGGTGCCCAGTAACTACGACCAGCATGAAAAGAAAGACCAGTTCTCCTCAGAAGTACTGGCACAGCTAACAGTGCTCTCCTCTTGAGTGGCTCTCTGCATCTCCCACTTATATCCTTGTTCAGGGCTACACCGGAAGTGCGGCCTTCCTCCTTCCCCAAGCCCTAACATGGGGCAGGCCTCCAGCCCAGTGCCCAGGATGAACTGCCCAACTAGAACTTGTCCCTGGGCCTCGAGGGTCCTTGAAAGGCCAGATTAAAATACTTCCCATCTGGGGCAGGCAAGAGTGGTCCCATCTGTCCTTGAGCAGAGAAGCAGGAGTCCTTCATTGTTAGGAGAGTAAAGGGAGAAACAGGGAGATGCTGGGCCTCGGCAGCCACCTCTCCCTCCTCTCAACAGTTTACGCTCTAACTCCTGCTTCCAGCCTGACCCTCCCCTCTGCCCCTATATGCCAGGTAACAAAACCCCAGAACGTCTCAGCCCCCCAGTGCAAAAGTACCTTACCATTCCACGGGTACCATTTGTAGAAAATGAATTCCATCCAAAGTCATATTTGCACAGCAGGAAAGAGGAATAGGAAAAATAACAGAGTTACTTTTCAAAAAGCAAGTCACAACAGAGGTCTCTAGAGAGTATTTATAGTAAATAGAAAGCTGGCTACATGACAGGGCTGATCTGCTGTGGCAATTCACATCTTCCTGTTGCCATGTGCCTTTTAAAAACTGGCATGCCGAGCACACAATGTGGTAATCACTGTGGGGATTCAGAAGGAAAAAGCAAGAGGGACAGCAAGGAAAAGACAACCTCCACAGGCTCTCATACCTTAGATTTTGTTTGCCCAAGTGCAGACTTCGCCTCTCACTCTGGAAGGCCTTAGAACCCAGCTGGATGCCATATTCAGAGTAGACCCCTCTCTCGGGGGCAAATTCACCAAATCATAACTAGTGACATCTACATGTGATCATGCATACACACACACACACACACACACACATTGCTAATGAATTAATTTACAGGGAAAACATCCAGGAGCCTGGAAGCCCTTAACATGAAGTCAAGGGCATTTTCTTCCTGTAGGCACATCACATAGAAACCAAATAACAAAGCTAGAGAAGAAAGCTGCCATTTCTGCCTATTCCTTTATTCTGATGACGGAATCCTGCTTTTGAGAACTATCTGGTTCCCATTAAGAGAACTTGTGTTGTAGATGGTTGGACAGACACTTGTCCCAGGACTGGCCAGTTGCAGGGCTGAAAGTGGCCCGGTAATGGTGGGATTGCTGATCAATGAGGATATAAGCAGGAAGATGCCGAAAGCCATTGGAAGGAGAGCACTGACTGAAAATGAAGCCGAACAGGTGAGCAATGTGGAGAGATAGAGAGAGCCACTGCCTGGCATCGTTTAACTGAGTCAAGCCATGCCTGAGCCCAGGGTACCCCCTGAACTTTTCATTTATGAGAGACAAGGATTTCCCTTCTTTCCTTAAGCCACTTTGACATATATCTCTTGTACACAAAAAGAAATCCTGGAATGAAATAAGGAGAGCTCAGAAAATGACTTGAATGTTTAATCAGCACTACTGCAAAGCAGCTTAAAGCACCTGTATCCACACCTGGGCAGGCCGACATTCATCCACGGACATCCTTCTGCCGTGTGACTCCTGACCAGCCCCACTGGCACTGACGCACCCCTCACCCATGCTTATACACTCAATTCGCCAGGCAAGCCCACGGCCATTCTGTCTCTGCTCCATTTAACTCCCAGAGGGCAATCCTATCTCCACCCCTCGGTCCCAAGTTCTTAAGGAGATGCATCATGGGATCCCAAGTACTGAAAGTAATCGAAAGACATTAGGTAGATTATTAAATTCTAAGGCACCCAAGAGAACTCATAATTCCTCCAAATTAAGTGCTATGGACTCCTTCCAGTGAATTCCAACATCAAAACAAAATCATTTACTGTAGCAAAATGAAATACTCAACAGTTTCCAACTATCAGGATATATTATTGATATTTTCAATTAAGGTGAACACATAGTTCTTTTACACTATTTAAGGTGGGTTCTTTAAAGCCACAGTATTTTCATCACAAGGAGCTGTTTGTGCTCACTGCTCTAAGAAACTCACAGGACCAGACAAAGTGTGCATCTTCGTGAGCTGATTTCCGACGGGAGCTACGGTTTATGCAAATATAGGCTGCAGTGCAGTACTTTTCTTCCTCCTTGTAGGCACAAACCCTGTGTCCTAATTAACCCATGTCACGGCGAGAAACAAATGGCTGTTTTCTCCTCAAGCTGTCGCCCTTATTTGTTTACATGCCTCCCCCACTACATGCGGTATTTGGATAACCTGATGACTAGTCTGGCACCGCGTCTGGCAGACACCCTATAAACACTAGTTTTGTGCATTTAATTAACTGCGCTTGTCAGAATGTTACCAAGTCTCTGGTTTGTGACCTTTATGTCACTGTTCAGTTTTAAGCATCAAGAAAAGTACTGGAGAGAGGTGTCTTAGAAACTCGGTGTCTGCCCTCCCTTCAAGTACAAAGATTCCAGGAACAGTTTCTTGCGCATCAGTAGTTCAACCTTTGCAAATTTATCCTGCAACCCTGGCTGCAGTGATGGGGCCCAGGGGTTGGATGGTGCTTGACCTAAAAATGTCAGCTCTAGGCTGGACATGAGAAAGACCACTGGCCTTCGAGGTGGCCAGGCCTAAGAGACCACAGGATGGATAAAGTGTACTGAACAGTGATGAAGCAACTCAGTGAGATCCTTTCTCAAGGTATTTTAATTCAGCTTGTATACAGAGAGCCATCACATAGTGGAAGGACAGGAAAAAAATTAAAAGAAAATAAAAACTGAAACTTGAAAGCAGAAGCCAAGAGTCACCAAAAGCTGTGAGGACTCCAGGGGACAGGAAGTAGATAAGAGAAAGAGCGCACAAAGAGAAGACACAGCCAGCGGCTGAGATGTTATCGGGACAGACTACCAGGCTGTTGTATGGTGTGAAGTTCCCTTTACAATACAGGAAGAAGTGCTCATTAAACAAGCGGCCACAGTAAGAGACAGCTACTATTCAGTTTTTCAGCTATCTTTATCACTGGTGTAGCTCAGTGGATTGAGCGTGGGCTGTGAACCAAAGGGTCACAGTTCAATTCCCAGTCAGGGCACATGCCTGGGTTGCAGGCCGGGTCCCCAGTGGGGGCCATGTGAGAGGCAACCACACATTGATGTTTCTCTCCCTCTCTTTCTCCTTCCCTTCCCCTCTCTCTAAAAACAGTCAGTTATCAAAATGGACAGTAGAAATGGGCTCATACTATTGAAATTTGAGATGTCCAAGACTTGTGAATTGGCTAGGAATATTTTAGGGGCAACCCACCACTCCAAGAAGGGTTATAACCTAGCATGTTCATACAAGGATGGAGTCAGGAACAGGGACTTGGGCTGGATTCTATACTCAGGCACATTTTCTCTGGAATATTCTGGTCCAAAGCCAACTCTGAGATAAACTTTAACCTGCCTCTACAATGTCATATTTGCCACAGGTGAACATCTAAGCAAAAAAAAAAAATCTAAAGGGACAGAGACGTAGACTTTATTAAACTCACAAGATAGGTTGCAGGTGTATTTTCAAATAAACACCTGTTTTCATAAGGTGCAGGGTGTGGGGAATTGGTAGGAAACCTATAGTCTTCACCTTCCTCTAACTACTGGGATCTATTAGTTGGGGTTAGAGATGCAGGTGCTATTACATAGACAATGAAAAATAAAGTGGCTTGAACAAGAGGCATATTTATTTCTCAGTATTTCAAAGTCCAGAGGTAACCAGTCCAGGCAGAAAGAGCTTGCATTCCTGGTTCCAGATGACTATTTCCAGTCTCAGCATCTCCCAGTCCGCAGGGAGGAGGAACAAGAAATGGAGGGCACACCCTCCCCCGTCGGCCAGACTTTATCAGATGATCATGCCTAGCTTCAAGGGCAGCAAGAAAACGAACTTCTGCAGCAGCAACTGAGGGGCAGGTGAGTGGGATTACGCTCGCAAACAACACTTTGGGGTGGGTCTCCTTCCCGGTGCAGCTCCCATCACCCGAGGGAACTTGCGTGAGCACTGTCGTCACAGTACAGGTGAGTTTAATAAGAAATGCAACTTATTGCCCTGGCTGGTGTGGCCCAGTGGATTGACTGCTGGCCTGTGAACCAAATGGTCGCCGATTTGATTTCCAGTCTGGGCACACGTCTGAGTTGTGGGTCAGGTCCCCAGGTCGGGGCGTGTGAGAGACACCTGAACAATGTATTGCTCACACACACATCACATTGA
This sequence comes from Carollia perspicillata, assembly GCA_004027735.1. Taxonomy (NCBI): domain Eukaryota; kingdom Metazoa; phylum Chordata; class Mammalia; order Chiroptera; family Phyllostomidae; genus Carollia; species Carollia perspicillata. The sequence continues at coordinate 10,743 of PVKM010000982.1, forward strand.
TGTTTCTCTCCCTCTCTAAAAGTAAATAAATAAAACCTTAAAAAATTTTGCAAAAAAGTAAATGAAACTCATTGCTTAAGTAACACTAATAAGAAATCTACTAATAAGAAATCTACTGTGAAGTCACTACAGAAAGGAAAAAAAAAGTAGTCAAGGCTCTGAAAAATAATTAAGTAACCATTATATTATCCCAAAGCTGGATGACCTGAGAATAAACCACAACCTTGTTGCTAAGCAACCTTCTTCAATTACCTTAATTAGAGAGTCCAAAGTCACATGGGAAAAGTAGCTGCCCCTGCTCTACTTTGAAAACCCCCCAAACCAGTCACTGATTAAAAGATAAAGTCAAATCTTTATTAGTCTTCCAAACTGTACCACTCCACTAGGAATCCCGTAACAAACACCACAAACTGGGTGGCTTCACACAATAGAAACCGTGTCACTGCACCGGAGGTGAGAAGGCCACTATCGAGGTGTCAGCAGGGTTGGTTCCGTCTGAGGCTGTGAGGGATGGACTTGTCCCAGGCCTCTCTCTCCTTGCCTTGTCAGATGGCCCTTATCATCTCTCACAATGTCTTCCTTCAGTGTGGAAATTTCCCCTTGTTCTGAAGACACCAACACTTGTTATATTGCATTTAGGTCGGCCTCCATCACCTCATTTTAAACTTGATTACCTATGCAAAGACCCCATCTCTAAATAAGCTCACATTCTGAGATACCAGGGGTCAGGATTTCAACTTACAGATGTAGGGGTGGGCACAATTCAACTCCTAGCCAAACTCAGAAGCCCTTTAAATCTGATGGCATACTCGCTATGGTCGGCATATGTCCGTTTTAAAGCCTTTTTATTGGAAAATATAACAAATACAGAAAATGCACAAGACATAAATATACAGTGTAACAAATAACTATAATGGAAACACCTGTGTACCTGACACTTGGGTGGAAAAATGGAACCTGTCAGCAGCCAGGAGCCCCATGTGCCCCTCCCCCACCACAGAGCGCTCCTCCCTCCAAGGGGCATCACCATCTTTTTTTTTTTAGGAAAATGACTTCCTTCTTTTCCTTCACCATTTGGGGTGAAGACATCCCAAAACTATTCATATGGTTTGGTTTTACCTGTTTTTGAACTGTATGTGAGTAGAATTATATTATAATATATGATTTGGGGTCTTCTATCCCTCAACATGTTGGTAAGATTTATCCACATACTTACATTTTTTAATGGTGGCAAAAACATTTTATTAGCCTAACTCCAATTTTGCTGGTAAAAAACACATTTTCTCTGATATTTACCATTCTCACTCTTTTTATACATTCCCACATCCTTCAATTCCTCCATCCACTCTGAAATTTACTTTTATAGTTTTTCCCTTACAAAAAGCACTTTTCCGTGAAAGTTTCTATCACTGGAGACAGATTATAATAGAAGCAATTTTCTTCAACATTGTCTCCACATTTTCCCTGAAAAAGTGAGCAAGAAATAACACTTCATAGCAAAGTCTATTTACCAACAGACCTGACGTGTCTCAAGCAATGCTATGATCCTCCAGGTTGAACTGGACTGCAGGCCATTTCTCACCAGGTGTGTGGCCCCAGGTAAAGTGGAGAGAAGGCACAATTCAGTGGTTTCAGGGCACGGTCATTGATCAAGGTCTAACTGACAGGCTTCACTGATGACCACGGGACTTTAAAGGTAAGAGGACTATGTGACATTGTGGGATATGCTGATGTCAGAGGCTTGCTCAATTTTTGTTGGGTTTCCGAAGGTCGACAACTTGCTCCTTTGTCAACTCTGTTTGAGATTTATTTAACTGAACAGTCTCAACACTATGACCTTGCCTGCATGCTTGCCCTTCTGAACTGTATTTCAGCCTGCAGTCTCAGGCAGAATCCGACACTAGTCTGAGGAACTCACGCACTGGGTGACGCCCAGGCCATGCAGAGGTAGACTGACCTTGTATTCTTCAATCAGCAGCAGAAACTGAGATCCTCCCAGATTTCGTTTCCTGGTCTTCATCAGCAGTTTCATTTTCCAATCCCAACTTAAAGTCAAGTTCTAACAGTGATGTGACCCCCTCCCACAAAATGAATCACAAGTAGGAACTCGTTTTCTCTATTACTCCAGATGTAAAGTAGAAATGAACTAAATAAAGAGGGAAACTAAGAAATTACTATAGAGATGAAATTTTTGCTGAAAGCCCTTTAAATAATACAATAGCTTTTCCTGTTGAAGGGTTGCAGGACTGGCCTCCCAAGATGTCCCACTTTGCTGCGTGACTTATTTGGAGCTGAAGGCAATTGAGAACCTGCAGACTCATGAGAAACTTTTCACCTCTCCCTCAAAGAATTTAAATCTGCGACCTTACCCATAACAAGAGTTATCACCAGAGATAAATTTTTATGACCTCTGTAAAGGGCAGGGAAATATTTAATTGCTGAACATCTGTTCTTCTTCTTATCCAGCAAATGACCTTCCTCTCCTCCTAAGCCCCAAAGTGCCTTCCCTACCCTTAGCTCTCTTTCCCCTTCTGTCTCTGACCCTCTCATGACGTGGGGTTCCCTATGTACACATGTACAAATTAAATGTGGTTATTTTTTCTTGTGAATCTGCCTCAGACTGGTTTAATTATTAGACTAGCTAGATAAAGCTAGATGAGTAGGGGAAAGTTTCTTTTTCTCCAACATTATCAAATTCATTATTAATTCTTAGTCCCTAAAAGTGTTATTAACAAAAGGAAAGCCACCCTATTTCTAACAGAGACAGAATCACTGTTTATGTTTTGGTATATATCCTGCTGGACTTTTCTATTCATAAACATATAGATAAACAGATACAAAATGAGAGTATGATATAATTTACATTATTTAATGACTGTTTACTGCCTTAAAAAGATATTGTAGAGACCACCTTCTGGCAGTAACTTTTTCTCTACAGCATCACTTTTCATAACAAAACAGAATTCCATTTTAAGAATGTAGTATGATTTATTAGATATTTATTTAAATAATCTTTTCCATGAAGGTGTGTGTTTGATCAATGGGAACCACCAATTCTTTTCTTCTGCTTTGGTGATTTGTTACAGCTTAAGGCCAAACACAGTCAACTACAAGATGGTAAAGGAACCTTAGCCAAGCCCAAGAAGATTAATAGCTGAAAAGAATTTCTAATAAAATTAAGAAAGATTTTAAATCTTTCACGCCTTATTGCTGGCATGTAAGCAAGACAGTTCTAAGCACCCAAATTTCCAATTTGAATAAAATCTATGTATTTGCCTTTTGGCCCAGTAAATAGTCCATTGTCTCCAGAGGCAACTAGGAAATCCAATAAAATCCAAATGTTCCTCTGATCTCCGTCACAACTGACCAGGTAAATAGCTCTATCTACTGAATTTGCTAAGAAAGAGCCAAAGAAATGGAACACTTCAGGGACCAGAAAAGTCAAAGTTTCACAATGAAAATAACTATGAGACATACGTACCTCATTTTATTAGGAAGAAACACAATAACTCTTACAGCCAAGGACAAGGACAGGAGGGTAGGTTAAAAGAAATAATGAGATACTATCTTTCACAGACATTTTTGGACGACACCTTAAAAGACCAAAAAATTCCAGGCTGTTGTTAAAAAGTGACAAGCTACAGAAAACACAACTATTTTGAATCACTCTGGGAAGCAGACCTGTAAACACCACACAGTAGAAGGTGGCTTCTGTTGATTGCTAAACATCTATTCCAGATGGTAAGTAGGAACATACAGATGTTTGAATTTAATATGCTTCTTTACACAGGTGTAGCTTCCCCCCGACCATATAAAGATGTTCATCTCTGGAGTACTATTCAGTTTCAAGTCATCCAAATGCAGTTTCTAACAACTTTCTTTAAATGGTAGATGTAATAGATTTCTTTCACACTTAGATGTACAATAATTACTCCTTCATTTGGAAAAGAATACTCTTTGAAAATTACATTGGATGTTGAGGAAATATAAAATTGTATTCGGTCATGCATTCTTTCCATAACCCTCTGCAATTTGACTTCAGGGTGCAAATTTTGCCTGAACTCTCCTCTGCACAGTCCTTGGCGACTTCTTTCATACCATGCGCAGTACCTCTCACTCCTGATTTTCTTTTCCTAGCATTTCTCACTATTGACTATCACACTTTCTTAGCATTCTCTACTCTACAGCTTTCGTGACAACACACCATCCTGAATCACCTCTCACCCTTTTCTTCCCTTTTTTGGTTAATCCAAATACTGCCCAGAGCCTGATATGAGATAAGCACAGCACTAGGTCCTATAGATAAAAAAAAAAAAGCATGCCCCGTCCTTGAGGAGAAAGATGCAGAAAACTAATATATTGGCCCAGGTTGGTGAAAGAGTACCAGGGAGAGACATTTAAGTTGTAAATCAGATTGAGTATTTATCATCAAAGAAGGCTTCTTGGAGGATGTGATGATGTACAACAGGGTTTGTGCCAGACACATTCTATTCCCCAAAGTAGCCCTCAGGCCCACAGCTGCCTGGAAATCCTTCTAGATGTTCCCTAGGCAGCTCTCTGGTCTATTTCTACAACCACTATTTCTTACCTCCTCTACTCTCCTCAAAATTTCCAGTCTCCATCTGTCTTACTCACAGAGGACCTAACATTCAACTTCAGAGAAACAGAAATACAGTCCCTTAGCAGAGAATTCTTACTATTAAAGATGAAGCACAGAGTACAGAGGATGGCACAAAAGAGTTACTTTATTGTTCCCTAAATCACCATCGGCTAACACGATCACTTGGGGAGGCGCACAGAAGCCCTTCCTCTCTTCTGCTTCCCAGTGGCTCCTTAAGTGCCCTAACTCCTTGGCCGGAGCCCTAAGCTCCCTCTCACCTTCCTCTGCTGCTGGCACAGAGTCTTCCCCATTTGGTTCCACTGCATTTTCCTCCAGTGGAACAGGGTGGAGGCCAGGATGGTGGTGAAGGGGAACCCATCTCCTCTCCAGAGAATCAGGAGAAAGGAACTCCCAGACCCACCGAGACTGAAGTGTCTCAGCATAACCCTAGGGCCCAGAAACATCTCCAAAGCGCCGTCCCACCTTCCCAAACCTGTTTCCATTAACCTGGCTTGGTTCCAAGCCCTGGAAGAGTTAGATGTGGTGGGACTGAAGGGAAGAAAATCCCATCCCTTCCCACGGACTTTTGTTTCACTATAACTGCTTTCTAGGAATCAAATTTAGATAAGTGAGAAGCTAACAATTGTTTTCATAAGTGATGAGAAAATGCACTTCACATGTAAACAGCGGTTCTTCTCCAGAAGCACAGTTTTGTTCACACTCTACTCATGTGTAGAACTGTGTTGACTACATGCAATAATTCTACTACACCTACAAGAGGTTCTGGAATGAAGTTCATTGAAGCTGTGGGTTACCAAACAAAAGTCAAAAATGTAAATCTATAAATATAACTCTCTTACACCCTAAAAGTACTGGGACTCTCACATTCACAGATTCACTCAGCAAAGATGTATGGAGCATTCATCATATGCCAGAAGTTGTACTAGGCTCTGGGCACACAGTGCAGAATAAAACAGATGTGCCCACTCCTTAGAAACCATTGAGAGACAGAAAACAAACAAGTAAACAAGTAAATAGAGCATTACAAACGGTAATAGATGTTTGCATTACACCCTGCAACAAAATTATACTCCTAGGGACTACCCAATTGCCATCCTACTTAGCGGGGTAAAGCAGTTATCAAGAAAACATGGTAGAAAATTGCAACAAATTGTTGGTCTAGGAAACCATTTAAACTCCAATTTGCAAAATAATTCTCTGGAGAAGTCATCAGGCTGATAACTCAACAGACAAAAGGAGACATTGATAAAGCTTTGTAGACAATGAAATTGCTACCCCATATACTACATGGGTGTTCAGCCAAAGACACCATACTTGAGGCCATCAGCAATACTCAACCCACACAGCCTCAGAGTGTCATTCCCACGAAACCAGTCAAGTCTCCTCAGTCAGTAACTCGACATCTAACTCAGTGACTCAGCCCCAAGTGAGGCATAGCCAAGAAGTCATTCAGCAGGAAGGGCAGCTCCCACACAGCTCAGCCAGGGGTGAAGGGATTTTTTTTAAATAGGATTTCTAAATAACAATGGCAGAAAACAAGCAACTCCTCATTTCCCCTCATTGGTTCACTGTCTTTTCGGTGACATTTTCACAGTAGTAGAAACTCAACAAATGGCTCAATGACCTATCAAAAACCTGGAGAAACATCTCTCATTTGAAGCTCTGAGACCTAAATGAATGAGGAGAGTAGTAAGACAGGAGAATTTCATCCGCTTACTCCAAAAATGTGAGTCCCTTCACCAGAATCCTGGTTTTACTCACAGAGGGAAGAAAACTACTCCCTCATGCTGCTTTTTAAGGCAGGGAGCCCCCTTATACCAACACTTCTACTACCAATTCCACTTTAAGTCCTACCCACTACACTTCCCAGCATGCAGTGCAGCTTCGGGGCACTCTGATCCATAAATATGAAGTCATTTGCTGGAGAAGTGAAGCCTAGAAGAACAATAAGCAGTAGACTCTGGGATGTGCAAAACTGCTGTGTTGGAAAATTACTACTGGTACTGTAGTAATTTTAGACCATCCAGAAATAAATTCTCACCCTTATAAAATGAAAACAAGGACAAGGATCAGAAAATTCCTGCTTTGACAACGGATCCATAAACAATAAAGACCCCAGCAACACAGCACACAGCACACAGCCCTCCACTTTAAAAGGCAAAAAAAAAAAAAAAAAAATAGTAAAACCTACATAGTAAACTCAGAATAAAGACACCAAGAACTAATATAGCCCTGACTGGTGTAGCTCAGTGGATTGAGCATGGGCCTTCGAACCAAACAACCACAGTTCGATTCCCAGTCAGGGCACATGCCTGGGTTGCAGGCCAGTTCCCAGCAGGGGGTGCAGGAGAGAACCATACACTGATATTTCTCTCCCTCTCTCCTTCCCTTCCCCTCTAAAGATAAATAAATAAAATAAAATAAAATAAAAGAATTAATATAGCCTACATCAGGAATGAATAGATTTCCCCTCATGTAAGACTAAGAAGAACAAATGAGCATAGGTCCTATCAAAACATTCATTGCATAAAAGACACAAGATGCATAAAAAACTTTATTAGATAAGAGCACACTTCAGATCAATGGGAAAAGGAAGGATTGGATAATATAAAGCGGAGGAGGAGAAATAGAAAAAGGAGGAGCAGCAGCACAGAAACTTTGGATAAAAACTCTGAGAGGATTAAAGGGTTACATTTTTTTAAAGGACAGAAATCATCATGTCATCTACTGTAAACCCTGCTTAAATGGCACTAGTGGTTTCTCACTGCTCTTCCAATAAAGCTCAAAATCCACAACAGGACCTACAAGTCCATACATGGTCTGACTTCAAAATTCCCCTCCAGCCATAATCTTGACCTATACACACTTCATCTGCATCTCTGTGCGTCAACCACAATGGCCTCTGCTAGGGCCTCATATGTATCCTCCACCACCTCCTCATTGTGATTTAACTTCAGTTTTCTTTCAGGGTCTAGTTCAAGGTCATTTCCCTAAGCAAGCCATCCCAGGCCTCCCCCAACTAAGTCAGTTACACTCATTAGAAATTTTTTCAAATATTTTATTTATTTATTTTTATACAGAGGGGAAGGGAAGGAGAAAGAGAGGGAGAGAAACACCAATGTGTGGTTGCCTTTTGCGTACCCCTCACCGGGGACCGGCCCACAACCCAGGCATGTGCCCTAGACTGGGAATCGAACCAGCGACCCTTTGGTTTGCAGGCTGGCGGTCAATCCACTGAGCCACACCAGCCAGGGCAGGAATTCTTTTAATTGTATTTTAGCCATTATCGCTTATGTCCCTTATACCCCTTCCCTCCCCCGCTCCCACAGTCACCACACTGTTGTCCATGTCATGAGTCCTTTTTCCTTTATGCTCAATCCTTCCACCTCCTAAACCCCACCCCAGCGCAGTCAGCCTGCTCTCTGTCTATGAGTCTGTCTCTGTTTTGCTTGTTAGTTTGGTTTGTTGATTAGAGACCACATGAGTGAAATTATTTGGTATTTGTCTTTCTCTAACTTATTTCACTTAGCATAATGTTGTCCAGGTATATCCACACTGTCTCAAAGGGTAAAATTTTTTTAATGGCCAAGTAGCATTCCACTGTGTAAATGTCCCATAGATATTTTATCCATTCATCTACTAATGGATACTTGGGCTGCTTCCATATCTTGGCAATTGTAAATAACACTTCAAGGATCATAGTGGTGCTTATGTTCTTCCAAATTAGTGTTTTGGGTTTCTTCAGATATATTCCCAGAAGTGCAACCGCTGGGTCAAAGGCAGATCCATTTTTACTCATTAGGAGTTGAATGTTTCCATCACAAGGCTTGCTGGAATTTTAATTTTATTCGTTCAAATTTTAAAGAAATTAAAGTCTATTTCCCCTACACTGAAGCTCAAAAAGGGTAAGAATTATTACTGTTTGTGTCACAGTTGACTCAGCACCACCATATAAGAGACACTAAGTAAATACCTGTGGGCTTAAAAGATGTGAATGAAGAATGAATCTAAAACATGAATGACTATATAATCTTGTACTGGAGACAGACATTTTAAACATATCACAGAGGCACAAACCATAATGGAAAAAATGAATGAATTTGACTACCAAAAAAATAAAAAACCTCTTATCAAAAATATTATGAACAAATTTAAAAGTCGAATTGAAAACTGGGGAAAATATTTACTATATCTCTGATTAAGAATTGATAGTCTTGAGACTTCTGGTAAAGAAGGAGGCATAGGTAGATATGCTTTGCTTCCTCGCACAACCAAAAGGACAACAACCAATTTAAAAAGAAAAAAAAACTATCAGAACTGGCAGAAAGTTGAACTGTATGGAAGTCTGATAACCAAGGAGTTAAAGGAGAAACAATTCATCCAAACTGGTACATCAAGACAAAGACATATGGCCCAAATGAAAGAACAGATCAAAACTCCAGAAAAAGAACTAAACGATGAGGAGAGAGCCAACCTATCAGATGTAGAGTTCAAAACACTGGTAATCAGGATGCTCACAGAAGATTGAGTACAGACACAAAATAAAGGAATAAGATAAGGCTATACAACGTGAAATAAAGAAAAATATACAGGGAACCAACAGGGAAGGGAAAGAAATCAAGACTCAAATCTACGATTTGGAGAAGAAGGAAGAAATAAATATGCAAGTAGACCAGAATGAAGAAACAAGAATTCAAAAAACTGAGGAGAGGCTTCAGAACCTCTGGAACAACTTTAAACATTCCAACATCTGAATCATAGGGATGCCAGAAGGAGAAGAAGAAGAGCAAGAAATTGAAAATATATTTGAAAAAATAATGCAGGAGAACTTCCCCAATCTGGCAAAGGAAATACACATACAAGTCCAGGAAGCACAGAGAGTCCCAAAGAAATAGGACCCAAGGAGGAATATATCAAGGCACATCATGGTGAGAAAAGAAGAGAGCTACCTACAAAGGAGTTCCCATAAGACTATCAGCTGATTTCTCAAAAGAAACCTTGCAGGCAAGAAGGAGCTGGAAAGAAGTAGCTGCAGTCATGAAAAGTGAGGACCTACATCCAAGAGTACTCTATCCAGCAAAGCTATCACTTAGAATGGAAGGGCAGATAAAGTGCTTCCCTGATAAGGTCAAGTGAAAGGAGTTCATCATCACCAAGCCCTTATTATATGAAATGTTAAAGGGACTTATCTAAGAAACAGAAGATCAAAAACTATGAATAATAAAATGACAACAAACTCATAACTATGGACAACTGAACCTAAAAAAAAACAAAAACTAAGCAAACAACTATAACAGGAACAGAATTACAGAAATGGGGATCACATAGAGGGTTATCAATGGGGAGGGGGAGGATGGGGGAAAGGTACAGGGACTAAGAAGCATAATTGGTCAGTACAAAGAGATGGAGAGACTATACTAAGAATAGTATAGGAAATGGGGAAGAAAAAAAACTTGTATGTATGACCCATCAACATGAACTAAGGTGGGTGGTAAATACTGGAGGGAGGAGGTGCTGGGTAGAAGGGGAGAAAGGGGAGAAAAAAATGAGACAACTATAATAGCATAATCAATAAAATATGCTTTAAAAAAAGAATTTATAGTCTTAAAAGAATGAAGAGTTTTTCACAAATGAATTAGCCCCCCAAAAAATATTCAAAGGACAAAGACAAGAAGACTCAGGATCATATTATCTAAACATTTAAAAAATTCAGTATCATTAGAAAGTAAAAGTTTTATACAAAAGTGATATTTTTACTTTAACAATTTTTTAAAAATTAAAATCTTCAGTGTTAGAAGGAGTGAGCACCAAATTTCATATATTCCAAGTAGGAATATAAGTTTCCAGAACTTCCCCAGAGGGCAGTTTTGCAATATGTACAAAAGTGAATATAGCCTTTGATTCAGCAATTCTTCTCCCAGGAAAAAAATATTCACTGGAGAACCATTTATAAATAATGAAAGACTACAACAGTGAAATACCACTATACATCTATTAGAATGGCCAAAACCCAAAACAATGGCAACACCAAACATGGTGAGGATGTGTAGCAACAGGAACTCTCACTCGTTGCTGGTGGCAATGCAAAATGAGAGAGCCACTTTGGAAGAGAGTTTGGTGGCTCATTACAAAACTGAACATACAATCCAGCAATCACACGCCTTGGTATGTATCCAAAATTGTTGAGAACTATGTCCACACAAACATCTGCACACGGATGTTTATAGCAGCTTTGTCTATAATTGCCAAAACTTGGAAGCAACCAAATTGCCCTACGGTAAGGAAATGGATAAATAACCTGTAGCACATCAAGACAACAAAATATTTATTCAGTGTTAAAAAGAAATGAGCTATCAGGCCATGAAAAGTCATGGAGAAACCTTAAAGACATAATACTACGTGAAAGAGGCCAATCCGAAAAGGCTACATGCTGTATGATTGTAACTACATGGCATTCTGAGAAGGCGAAACTACAGAGAAAGTAAGAAGGTCAGTGGTTGTCAAGGGGCGAGAGTGGGGAGGGGAGAGATGACAAGGCAGAGCACAGAGGACTTTGAGGGCAGTGAAAATACTCTGCACGGCAGGATAATGATGGATATATGTTCTTATACATTTGTCCAAACCCACTGAATGTAAAACACCCAGAGCGAACCCTCAGGTAACTGTGAACTTTGGGTGATTGTGACGTGTCGAAGTAGGCTCATCCTTGGCAAAAAATGTACCACTCTGGTCAGGGATGTTGCTATCATGTATGGGAGCTGAGGCTATATGGGAAATCTCTCTACCTTCCTCTCAATTTTATTATAAACTAAAACTGCTCTTTAAAAACAGTCTTTTTTTAAATATATTTTATTGATTATGCTATTACAGTTGTCCCATCCCCCCCCTTTATTCCCTTCCACGCTGCACCACCCCCCACCCACATTCCACCCCTTAGTTCATGTTCATGGGTCGTACATATAAGTTCTTTTGCTTCTACATTTCCTATACTATTCCTAACTTCCCCCTGTCTATTTTGTACCTACCATTCATGTTTCTTATTCTCTGTACCTTTATCCCCCATTCTCCCCCCACCCCTTCCCCGCTAATAACCTTCCACGTGATCTCCATTTCTGTGATTCGGTTCCTGTTCTACTTGTTTGCTTATTTTGTTTTTGTTTTTTTAGATTCAGTTGTTGATCATTGTGAGTTTACTGTCATTTTACTGTTCATATTTTTGATCAACTTCTTTTTCTTAGACAAGTCCCTTTAACATTTCATATAATAAGGTTTTGGTGATGATGAACTCCTTTAACTTGAAGTCTTTAAAACAAGACTGAAAACAACACCAATATCTAACAATAGGGAAAACAGATTCTTTTAGTACATAAAATAAAATGTCAATACTATCATATGGCAGAAGAATATTCAATAACACAGAAAAAGTGTGGGTGTCAAACCAGGATAATTTTGGTTTCCTTATGCAAACCATATGTCCATGGAGAAACAGAAGACTGGGAAGAAATACTAAAATGTTAACATCAGTTATCAGGTGGAACGTTTATGGTGATTTTTATTTTCCTTGTTTTATTTCACATTTTTCACACTGAACGCTTCTATTTTGCAATCAGAGAAAAACAAATAAAAATTAGCAGTATCTCCGTATATTATTATGTGCCGGGCACTATTCTAAACACTCTACCTATGTTGCCTCATTTATCTTATGAGGTAGGTAGTGAGAAACTCTATGAAGTACATATTATAATCTCCATTTTAGAGATGAATAAAGGTAACTTAAAGCAGAAACTATATTTCATTCAGTACTTTTCTGAAATCTGATTCAAGTTAATTTTCTAACATTTTTTAAATAGCAACCACTTAGAGTTTAAATGATCAAGGCATCCCTCATACTATCTGCAGTCACAGCCTCCAAGCTCAGACCTGGCTCCGGGCTGAGATTTGGGGAGAGAGAAAGAGAAAAGAGAAAGGCTCTGATCAAATATTTGCAGTGAGAACAATGACAAATTAGGGATTTTGTGCCATACCTTCCAGGGTCCCGATGCAAGCTGAAGTTGGCTTTAGAGCCTTCCACTGAATTCTTTATCATTCCTAAACTGTGAAGAACAATTTCCTTTCCAGAGAAGTACATGAGCATGCTTTTCGAAACCAATCATTGCATTTCATAGCCTCCTTCATGGAAAAGAATTCCACATACCACAACCACTTGAACAGGATTAACTCACCAAAGCCATTTCCACCACAAGTCATTGTTTTTTGCTTTACACATACAGATCCTCCCTTTCTCCTGACTGACAACGTGTTGGCATACCCTCTGTAAAATGGAATAGTCTGAACTTTCTGGACATGTGATCCCCGCTGGCTGTGATCCAGCAGATGAATTTGCCGGGCTGAAATCACTGTGTCTTTGATGGCCAATGTCTGCCATGGTGCCAGTAACAAAAGATGATGCCAACCTGGCAAAGACTCACCTGGAAATATATTCATTCGATGGGCAAACTATCGGAAGCTACTTAAACTCCTACTCAGTTTGGCTGGGGCAGGCCATGAAAAAAATTGGTAAGGAATTATTTAATATACCTAGTGTATACAGTAATCATTCATTGAACACCTATGCCTACGACAGTATTAGGCATTTAATGCACTACTCACTAGGGTGTCACAACAACCCTGGGAGGTACAAATTAACACTATTCTTACAATTATAGAACTCAAAAATCAGAGGTTAAATAGATTCTGCTAGGTCACAAAACTAATAAGCAGGAGATCTGGGATTCAAACCCTCATCCAGCTAATTCCTAGTCCAATAGCCTTTGCACTGGACCACACTGCTGCCCTCAGTCAGCTCACCGCACCAGTGGTTCCCAGCAGACCTCCCACCTGAGTGAGCCGGTAAGATGTGCTTGCAGTCTGGCATTGGCTTTTAGGGATGTGCTTCGCCAGTTCATGCACTCGCCTGTCAGAGTCCCATCTGACCCGTTCAATCCTCATAAATATCTAGTGACGTGAGGGAGTCCCACGTGCTGGGAGAGACCCAAGTCCTTCATCATCACTCCAGAAATAAGTGAAACTGAACACAGCTAGGAAAACCACTGATTGACATCAAGCTGCCATCAACATTAGTACAGCTAATGCTGGGATAATGGGGTTTGTTGACATGTAATGTTCAGCTGATTATCACTACCCACAGGATTATGCAGGCTATCAGCCCATCTGCACCGACCCTCCAGTGTCACGGAACAAGAAGGGCCGTCCCACAGTGCTTAGGGAGCCCCAACAGTCGGGGTGCCAGCAACAGAGGCCTCCTAAAGCCTTTTTAGTAGAGCTCTCCCTTTGTGTTGAAGCGTGACTTCAAAACTGTAACCACCTGGTGTCACGACACGAAGAATATGTAAAGCAGAAAGAGGAAGGAGTACTTCTTAGTGCTTGGGAAACATCTCTTTAAGTGTTCTCAGAAGCAGCAGTGTGGGAAGGTCAATGTCTGACAACCATATTGAGCCAGGAGTTTACAACAAATGTCTGAAATGCTTTCACTCTGGACTTTCATTAATATGCTATTTAGTATCTGCGGGTAGTACTTCACAAGATGAAGTACTTTATCAGCCAACCAGTTTGTAAATGAACCACCTGGCGATAGTGTCCAAATGCAGATGGTGATTCAACAGGGTGAGAGCGGAGCCTAAGGTTCTGTGTTTCAAACAGACGGCTGGCGAGGCCAGCCTTCAGAAGCAAAGGTCTCAGCCACTGTTTCTTCCCTGAGAGCTCATATGCCTGTGTTCCCCACTTCTACTCCAGGGAACTAAGCATTACACAAATTTGTTATTGTGTGTTCATTTTTTTTGATAACCTAAAAAATAAAGTTTTTACTAGTTCAATGACAAGACCTCTCTTTTGCAGTAATATTTGACAGGCACTTCCAGAAAATTAGTTTTCTTAAGTCAGCTTGTCTCAAAAGGGAGTCTGCAAACATCTTTTTGATGGGTCCTCAAAAATAATTTTCCTGAAAGAGGTCCACACAATGACTTCTTGATCAGAGTTTTTCCTTATTCGACAGCACAGCCAACATCCAGCTGGAAAAAAAAAAAACAAAAAAACAAAACACAAGACCGCCCTGTGGGAATGGACAAAGGTTAGAAGGAATAGTAGATTCTGAAAATCACATAGCTAGATTCCGGCCTGCAAGCCTCTGAAATGGATCACTGAATAAATGGTTTGTGAGAACTTAAGGGGCAATAAAAAGAGGCATTCACTAAGAAACAGCAACGTTTCACTAAGAATAAGTTATGCCAAACAATACTTCCTTTTTAACAGGCTTATACGAATGGTGGATTATGGCAATGCTTTTAGACAGCATCTCTGGATTTCAGCAAGGTGTTTGAGTCTCCTAAAACAGTCTGTGGCCAAGAAGAGATAAATGCAGCCTAAATACTGTGCTGAATAGATTCACAGGTGGTGAAATTGAATATCCAAAGACAAGGATCGGATGGAATAATGTCATCCTAGTAAGAGATCCTTACCCCCTCCAGTCCCTCCCAAATTCCAACAAAATTAGAATCAACACCACACTTTTCAATGGCAATTTAGTGGTTAATGCTTAAAGAGAAGTTGAAAATAGAAAAAGGAGGTAAACTGGATAGCAAAGAAGTAATAGAGGTTCTCCCCATTAAAGTTCGGGAAAGACAATGGAAAATGAGCACCAGTAAACACTGCATTTCCGACGTGTCTGGGAGGAGGCAGAGACGGAGTGAAGGCACCTGTGAGGAGGGCTGCCCCAGAGCTTTCTCCCATCTGATGCATCACGCGGTTCTGCTTCTCTGGGACCACAGAAGGTCCCAGGAGACATCACTCGCAGTTTCAATTCTGAATCATAAATCAGGAGGACCAGCTTTGAGAAAGACACCAAAAACTCATATGCTTATAAGTTTTCAGTAAATCAAGTTATACATGTACCCCTAAACTACAGGAAAGGAGAAACCTTCATCAAACAAGTGATAGAAGGAAATTAATTTAATTGTGTAAAAGGTCTCTTATTTACTTTATTATAAAATAAATATAACTTTATGTCAGTCACTTAAAAATATTTATTCCCAAAAGCAAGGAAGTACTCAAAGACTATGGGAGTTGTGTGTAAAGAACATAGGAGGCACTAGATTTAAGGTAATTGGTGCACCTAACAGTATGATATTGCCAATCAATTATAACAGATTTAAGTTTAAAAATTCATGAGTCCATATTAACAGGGGGAGGATTGGGGTAGGAAGTTCTTGCAGAATGCCAGCTATTAGATGAAAAAGGAACAGCAGAATTAGAAAAAAATCCCCTAGCAATCTCCAGTGTAATTGATTCAGGCAAAAATCACCTATGAAAGCTAAAAGAACTTGGGGGAAAAGATTACTAAGGAGCAGGCCGTCTACATGATCTCAAGCATCATCCCACAGATTACCTACTACTCATACAAGGACAAATGTAACAGTACATGGGAAAGCTATGGAGGGCCACCAGTTAAATCAAGTGACCCCATCCATGATCACCAATAGCAGGATAATCAGACCTGCTATTGCCTCCTGCTGGGATGCAGGCACTATACCTGAGCTGTCTCCTTACCAAAAATGCTTAACCTGAATCTAAAAACTGGGAAACAAGCAGCCAAATCCAAAACGTGGAACATTCTATTGAACAACTGACCTCAACCCTTCAAAACAGTCAATGACATAAAACAAAACAGAAGGAAGACACATGACAATCTAATAAGGTGCCATCAAATTTTATTGCATCCTGGGTTTAAAAAAAAAGTTGTAGGGTAATTTCAACATGAAATACATGTGACAATGATATTATTGAATTATGGTTAATTTTCTTAGATTAAATAATGATAATAACAATAATGATCATTTTGAGTATGGTAGAAAAATGTCTTTATTCTTAGTAAAGAAAATTATTTAGAAGTAATGTGTAATAATGTCTGCAACACTTTTTTTAGGTTCAGAAAAATATATATACATATGTAGAGAGAAATCAAATGTGACAGAATGTTAACATTGATTGTTATAGATGAAAAGCATATGAGTGCTTTTTTCTTTTTATTTCAGCTTTTTTGTAGATAATTTTTCAATGCTAATGATAGAAACAAGTGTTTTTATTCTTAACATCTTAATTTTTTATTCCCCCATAAAAGCTTATGCTCCTCAACTTTGTGCTTCCTACCACAGAAGTTTTCAATATAAATTTATCCTTGGAATTTGGTAACAATTATAGTTATCGCTGAACTATGCATTCATTACTACAAGTCTATATACACTGTAATTAAAAATGTATTTTAAAATAAAGTACAGCATCAAAAGTTTAATAAGCAAAGTAACCTAGTAGATAAAACATTAAAAGCTGAGCATGCTAATTTCTGCTTCTGTGCTTGCAATTTTTTTCAAGGCAATTTCTTTCTTCAGAGACAAACCTTTGGTCAAAGTCAAAGCTGTCTGTAGCCCAGTGCTCCCCATTAAGCTAATGAAGTCCAGCCTAAGTGATTGCAAGGCCGGTGGCTGTGTGACCCCATCCCTCCCTTACTACACGTAACGGTCATCTTAAACTTTCCTACAAAATAAGCCAGCAGTGATTCTAAAGATCAATTTTTAAAAAGTACAAAAAGCTGCCCTGGCTGGTGTAGCTCAGTGGATTGAGCATGGGCTGTGAACCGAAGGGTCGCAGGTTCAATTCCCAGTCCGGGCACATGCCTGGGTTGTGGGCCAGGTCCCCAGTGGGGTCTACGTGAAAGGCAACCACACATTGATGTTTCTCTCCCTCTCTTTCTCCCTCCCTTCCCCTCTGCCTAAAAATAAATAAATGGAATCTTTAAAAGAAAAATTAAAAACTAAAAAGTACAAAAAGCTATAGATTAAATCAGTAAGAATTCACCTAAATTGGGGAAATTTAACATAAAATTGATGATGACAAAATAGATAGCATACATCTCTCTTGGCATTTTGCCCAAGAAATAGAAAACCAAGGAAAAATTCTTATGCAACGAAGGGACATATTTTAGAGATGCTAAATCAAAAGAAAACAACGTATTCTTCACTTGTTTATTTCTTATGTTCACATCATCAAAGTAAGGTATTAATACACAAATGGATTTCGCCATCAGTTTTCCCATCTCTAAAATACATCTCCAGTGGAAACAGACTCTGCTTTAACCAAATTAACATACGACTTCCCAACACCAATGAAAGGCCCTGCATAACTGCCTAGTCACTTTTCATCTTTATTTTTTTAGCAAAAACTGGCTTCTTCTAAATATTAATTAATTGACAAGGTAAAATTCATAATAAAACTAAAATCCAAAATTAAGTTATCTTTCTTTGTTCAAAATAATGACAGCCGGTTATGAAAGACTAAGATAATAATTTGTTATAGATTTAAATGTTTCTCTCTAACTACTAATGGCAAATAAAATGTAAAACATACTTTTAAAATCAGGCATTTTAAAATATTAGTAAGTTTTCTCTCCTCTTGCATATTTTTAAAACTATCAAGAATAAAGACTTTTTGGGTTCCTTTAAGTTAGTAAGAGGTTTCATAGTTTATTCCCCTAAAGCCAAAGATCAGAAAAACACCTTTTAAAATTGAGAGGAATTTTAGATCCTCATTTCTGTAGCAAATCCATATGCTATGAATACCCTGCCAAATAAATGAATTACTTCTAGCGATGACCTATTTTTTAAAAAAATCTAACTAAAATTTTCATAAGTAAAATTAAATTACTCTAATGGACTACTTACCTCAAAACCTACTTATGTGTTATCTACACTAAAACCATTCTAAGAAACAGTGTGAAACGTTCCATTAATAACACTTTTTTAAAAAAGCAAACAACCTCGGTATTTTGTTTGTTTAGATCTGTGGTCTCCATG
This sequence comes from Carollia perspicillata, assembly GCA_004027735.1. Taxonomy (NCBI): domain Eukaryota; kingdom Metazoa; phylum Chordata; class Mammalia; order Chiroptera; family Phyllostomidae; genus Carollia; species Carollia perspicillata. The sequence goes on from PVKM010000982.1 coordinate 29,265, forward strand.
TGTTTAGTTCAGTGCCTTTCACTGCTTTCATTAGTGCAATTTTCCTGAAGTAAAAGAAACATTGCTTGAGTTCTCTAAGCATAAAAAAAAAAAAACAACTGTTACTCTTGTCATTAGAAAAATATCTTCATAGTTAAAAGCTAATATCTATTGAGCATATTTTATATGCCAGAAACTGGATAAATAATTTATATGTATTACCTTACCTAACCCTCCAGAAAACCCTTGAAGGTAGAGACCATTAATACCACCGTTTTAGAGAAGAGGAAACTAAGATTCAGAGAAGTTAAATAACTGGCAGCTTGCCAGGCATTGCTGCAAATCCAATCTCCCCTTCTTCCCCAGTGACACTGCTTTAGCTGGGCCTATGACCATTATCTAGAGGATGTAGCTCCCAGCCCCCCACGCAGTCTTGGTGTGGTCACGCTCTACGTTCTCACCAATGGTTCTCATCGGTGAGGCTGTTATCAAATGAGTGGAAGTGATACATGCACCTTCCATGTCCCGTGCTTCTCTCTCTTCTCACAGGCTGGAACACAAATGCGAGACAGGCAGCTTCAACCACAAAGACGGTGACAGCACCCTGAGGGATGGCAGGGCAACTGAATGAAACAAAAGTGCTCAGTGAGCCCATCCATCCTGGACTATGTATCGACCAGTGAAATAATAGAAAAAATATAAATTGGTCTCTGCCCCCTGTTCCTGACAGAGCTCCTGAAAATCCTGTCATTTCCCAGTGATATGAATGTCTTTTGTTCTAAGGATGCAACCCTGAGAGGGCTCATGAAGGGCTCATGGGTGGGGGCTGGTCACCAGAAAGAGCGAGCCATGATTTGAAGCTTGGAATTTTCAGCCCTCGTCCCCACACCCCATTCTCCTAAAAAAGGACAAGGGCCAAAATGGAGTGAATGATCTATCACGCCTACTTGATAAAGCCTTCATAAAAATTCTAATAGTATGGAGTCTGGAGAGCTTCCAGGTGGATGAACACATCCACATACCGGGAGGGTGACTCACCCCAACTCCGCAGGGACAGAAGCTCCTGCACTCTGGATCCTCCCAGACCTCGCCCTGTGCATCTCTTCTTCTGGCTGTTCAACTATATCCTTTGGCACACTGGTAAATCTACATAAATATTGCCCTGAGTTCTGTGGGCAGCTCTGTCATGGGAACCTCCACCAGCCAAGAAGTACAGAAGTTGTGGGTAACTAGGGAACCTCCTACATGCAATTGTTGTCTAAAGCAGGAGGCGGTATCTCTGAGAAACTGAGTGCTTAGCCCGTGGGATCTAACACTATCTCCAGGTAATGGTGTCAGAGTTGAGTTAAATTGGCCCTGCTGGTGTGGCTGAGTGGATTGAGTGCCAGACTGTGAACCAAAGGATCACCAGTTCAATTCCTAGTCAAGGCACATGCTTGAGTTGCAGGCCAGGTCCCCAGTAAGGGCTGTATGAGAAGCAACCATACACTGATGTTTCCCTCCCTTTCTCCCTCCCTTCCTCTAAAAAATAAATAAAATAAAAATAACTGGGAAGTCATTATAATCCTCAAATATATATCTAAATAAAAATTTTCTGTTATAGTAGTTATTTTTGTATTCCTATTATGTGAAGCTTTAGCTCCTAAAACCATCTCAGACAGCGCTGCTCACTCGAAAACTTATAATACTTAGTTTCACCAACCCCCACCTATTCCAAAGTAAAGACTAGAAGTGAAGAATAAAGTTAAATGGAAGAAAACAAAGAGCCTAAAACAGCATCTTAATTTTAAAAAACCTACAAAAACAGAGAAATAAACTTCTGTCTCAAATGTCATCTTCTTTTTGATAAAACACCGAAAGTCACCCAAGAAATGTCTTCTGCCTACTTTTTCCACATAATGCATGTTTATCCTTCCAGTGTGTTTAGCACTCACATGTTCTTTCCCTTAGAAAACCTTTATTTTTTACTATTATTTATCTTCATGCATGACAGAAGTTGACATTACAAATAAAGAGAGCAGGTCCGAGTATCAGCTCCATCGCTAAGTGACCTTAGATCCCAGACGACCAAGGATGCCCACACTCGTGCCTGTCATCCTAGTGTCAGTGTCACTCCCAGAGTGTCTCAGGCGGAAGGAGAAATTATAATAGACACACTACCTACTCCTCACTAGCAGTGTGGACTTTTACAAGTCACAGAACTTCTTTGGACCTCAACCTCTTCTTTTGCCAAATGTAAAATGAGAATGACATCTGTAATGTGTGATTGCAATGAGCACAGGGGATGACACGTATGAAAGCATATGGGAAAGTTCTACATAAACCTAAGTTATTGTTAACAAGAACACAAGGGGGTCCCAATGTATTTTAACAACAAGGACCTGGCGTTGTCACCCTTTAGCTTGCTTTGCATGATTCCAAACATGGAAATGTTTGCATGATCATTGCATGTTTCCATAAACATGCTTGATGTTTACAATCAAGCATGATTGTAAACATGGAAAGTCATTAACTGTAGGATTTGTTTCCTTAAATGTAAAATGAACTAGATATACTAGATGATCCTTATGGACCTTTCCAACTAGAAATGTTATTATGCCAATCAGTTTTTACCCTATTCTCTGATTAACATAAGCAATTAGTTGTGTGGTATCTAATTAGTTGTGTAAACTGGCTACCCCTGAATTCATAAATTTCTTGACTTCAATAACAGTCATAAATCCATCTTGCAAACTTCAATGGGTGGGCAGCACAATGCTTTATTTACATTTCAAAATTATTCACCTGCTTTTTAAAATAAGGAGATTGTATACAAACATTTCAATTTCTGATTTTTCTTGAAAACCTAGCACATCTAAGCATCTTGCAGGAATAATCTGGCAGAAGCCAGTAGCACCCATCCCTTTAGGATGCTTATGTGAGGTCCAGCTTCTCATTATTCCCTTCTAGTTTGCTTTACACATTTATATTACCTGCCTACAGAGTACAGGTATTTGAGTTTGCTCCCAAGATGTGCAGAGAATATACAGCCACTCCAAGCTACCTCAACGAATGAACCTCTTACTTTCTATCCCTAAATATATTTCCCCAATAGCCTATTCATTTAACTGTGAAATTTAGACTATGGAATACTATGTTGTTTTCTCATTCCAAAGAACTACAGTAATTCCCATCTTATTGTTTTCTTCATGTTTAAACACATGAAAATAATAAAACACAATAATTAACAGTTTTTAAAAGGAATCATCAGATTCCATTTAATTTTGTAATTTACTTATTTCCTAGCCCTGATATAGCCTCAAGTCATTTAAACATTTTTAAATATTACCAGCTTAAAAAATGGGAGAACAAATGAGGTAATATCTATGTCTGGGGAAAATCAGAAAATAATTCTTAGTTGTGTCTAATGAATAACATACTATATAGCAAAATATGAGAAACTCATTAAGTTTACTAGCCAGTTTTTTTAAGCTAACAAGTTGAATATTTCTACAGATGCTTCCATACAAAGCAAAAAGAAGCCAATCACATATACTTGGAAGAATTTAAAGCAGGATGTCAAGGAGGTATTTGTACACCTATGTTCATAGCAGCATTGTTCACAATAATGAAAAGATGGAAGCAACCCAAATGTCTACTAATGGACGAGTAAACAAAATGTGGTAGATACAGACAACGGATACTTTCAGCCTTAAAAAAAAAAGGAAATTCTGTCACATTCTACAAGATGGACAAATCTTGAGGACCTTCTGCTAAGTGAAATAACCAGTCACAAAGAGACAAACACTGTATGATTCTTGTATAATCCAACTTACACAAGATACCTAGAGTAGTCAAATTCACAGTGACAGAAAGAAGGGAGGTTGTTAGAAGATATGGGGAGGAAGGAAGGGGGAGCTGTAGTTAAATGGGTACAGACTTGCAGTTTTCAAGATGAAAAGAGTTCTGAAGATTGGTTGCACAAAATGTAAATGTACTTAACATTATTGAGTTGTACATTTTAAAATGATTAATTAGGGCAATAAATTTTATGTTATCTATATTCACCTCAATTAAAATTTTAAATCTACAATTGAATTTTTTAAGTATGTACCTGTGGGAGGGGTGAGAAAACAGAAGTAACAAAGATGGTAGAAGTAACAAAGATGGTAAAATAACAAAGATGATAGAAGAACAGGGGGCTTTGTAACATTTTCGTTCTCCCTATTTCCATCCTTGCTGCCATAGTAACTATGAAAACCAGCACTCAAGTCATCATTAGAGAGGGCAGAATGGGTTACAAGTTTCCCCAAAAGGCCCTGTCCCACAGAACTGTCACTATTAGACCTGGCAGTTTTCTGGAAAAGCTCCATTCTCCAAACCTGAGGGTTTTTTTTTACCTACCTCAGAGGTCACTCAATGAGAAAAGCTCTATCCCCACAGCATTTGTCAAAAACAATCAGCTGCAATTGAGGAACACTGTGGATGCCTCAGGCAGAAATATCAGGAAGCAATACCAGAGGGAGCAAAAAAGAGGTTAGCAAAAAACTTGAAAGTAAGACCTCGAGAATAAGATGTCCAAGAAGGATATGAAAAGCTCTGACCTCTTCCTTAGGATTTATATGGCCACATGCACCAAGAAATACTTAGAAGATCCTGATCTCTCACTTCTGGTTCACACTGAGACTGTGCAAAGGGAGTAAAGGCTAAGGCAGAGTTGTTAACCTCCTGGCTGATTGTTGAAGGTGTGCCTCAATATGTACATAGAGCCTCTTGGCAAAGACTGAAAGATTTATGGTTTCAAGGCATTTATTCAAATCTCCCTCAAATCATTAGCTGACCACTGAGGTAACCAAGCAGAGGCTTCGTTAGCCTCATGTGACAAAAAAATACATAGTCTTCACAGAACTTATTCAGAAAACTCAGTAAAGAAACACATAACAACAACAACAACAAAAGAATACAAAAACAAATCCTAAGAAAGGAGAGAAATCTGATTTAGAGTTACCATGTTATATTATTTGAAATGTCCACTTTCCAATAAAGACTTACAACACACACACAAAAAACAAGAAAATACAGCCCATACACAGGAAATACAGTAGTCAATCAAAAAATGTCCTTGACAAAGAGGATATAGAGACAGCCAAAGACATATGAAAAGATTCTCAATGTCACTAATCATCAGAGAAATGCAAATTAAAACCACCATGAGATACTATCTCCACCTGTCAGATGGTTGTCATCGATAAATCAACCAACAACAAGTGGCAGGGGAGGGTGTGCACTGCTGGTGGGCACTGGAACTACCAAAGGGAACACCTTGTAAAGTATATGGTTGCCTAATCTCTATGCTATACGCCTGAAACTAATACAAAATAATATTGAATGGGAACTGTAGTTAAAATTCTTTTCAATTTTTAAAAATATTTTTAGAAAAATTGTGGAAATACCCATGAGAAGCCCAGATTTGGGGCATGCTGGACAAAGATCTAAGAAAGCTATTATAAATATGTTTAAATAACTAAAGGACACCATGATAAAAGAATTAAAGAAAAATATAAAAATAGGGTTTTACCAAATAGAGAGTATGAATACAGAGATAATTATTTTTAAAAAGAGCCAGATGAAAAATCTAGAGTTAGAAAGTATATTAACTGAAATGGAAATTCACTAAAGTGGTTCAATATTACATTTAAATAGGCAGAAGAAAAAATTAGTGAGCCTGAAGATTCACCAATTGAGATTATCCAATTTTAGGATCATCATCATCATCATCACCAAACAGTCTCAGAGACCTGTGGGGCACCAGAAACTGTATAATACATACATACCGGGAGTCCCAGGAGAGAAAAGGGACAGAAAAAGATATTTAAAGAAATGATACCCCAAAACTTTCCAAATTTTGATGAAAACATTAATCTATAAATTCAAGAAGCTCAACAAACTCAAAGTAGGATATACTGAAAAGAATCCACAGCAAAACACATCATAGTCAAAATATCAAAGGACATAGGAAAAAACTTGAATGTAGCTAGGGAAAAAAGTCTCATCACATACAAGGAAATTTCAGTAAGATTAACAACTTATTTCTCATCAGACACTATGAAGACCAGAGGGCAGTAGAATAACATAGCGGAAGCACTGAAACAAACAAACAAAAAGTCCACCAAGACTTCTCTTTCCATAAAGTTACCCTTCAAAAATGAAGGAGAAATCAAAACATTCTAATATAAGCAAAACCTAAGAGAATATGTCACTACCAAACTTGTCCTACAAGATATACTAAAGGGAGTCCTTGAGGCTGCAATGAAAAAGCACCAAACATTAACTCAGATCCACACAAAGAAATAAAAAGAATCAGTAGAGCTAACTACAGTTAAATGTAAAAGACATTTAAATGTATTTTGTTTATAATCATTTTCTGTTACCTGATTTAAAAGACAATTTCATAAGGTAATAATTATAATAATGTAGTGATAAGCTTATAATATATAAAGTAAGGAAAGAAGTTATATTGGAATAAAGTTTTTACATACGTTAGAGTTAAGCTGAAATCATCTGAACTAGATTGTTTCATGTTAACAGGTTACTGTAATCCACAGGGCAACCACTAAGAAAAGAATTAAAATATATATATATATCATAATATCTTCAGGAATGATGAAATAAAAGCCTATGAAAATTCTCTTTTCCAGACAAGGAACAACAAGAGAACTAAAATGATACACCAGAAAATATATATTTAACACAAGACAAGACAGTAATGGAGGAATCTACAAATAAAAAAGACATAAGACCTACAGAAAACCGATAAGCAAGAAGGCAAACATATCTTACATAATTATCAGTAATTAAATTAAATATAAATAAACCCTCCACACAAAAAACAGATTGTCAGAACACATACATGGTATTTTAAATGATACTATATGCTATATGAAAGAGACACTTCAGATTCAGGGACACAAAAGGGATGCAAATAAAAATATACCATGTAAACAGCAGCCCAAAAAGAACTGGAATAGGAATATGAATATCAGACAAAATAGACTTCAAGACGAAAAAAAAATTGTTACTAGACAGAAAGAAAACTATTTTGTAGGGAAAAGGTGTAAATTCAATAGGAACACATAATGAGTATAAACATATGTGAACATAACAATAAGGCTGCAAAATACATTAGTAAAAACTAACAGAGTATAAAGGAGAAATAGACAATTTAACAGCAATAGTTGGAGATGTCATTAATGTCATTACTGCACTTTCCATAATGGATAGAACAATTAGAAGATTGACAAAAATGACACCAAATGCACAAAAATGAAAAAATATATATATAATTAAACTTCATGAAAATGACAAACTTTTGTGCTTCAAATTATGCTATCAAGAACGTAAAAAGACAATCCGCAGAATAGGAAAAATTTTTGAAGTCATATATCTCATAAGTCTAGTATCCAGAATAAAAAATAATTAGCACAATGTAAAAATAATTAGCTAAATAATCCTATTTTATTTTTTAATCACCCCTGAAAGACATTCTTTTTCTCATTGCTTTTTAGAGAGAAACATCAATGCCAGAGAGAAACCAATTGGTTGCTTTCTCACATGTGCCCCAACTTGGGGGAATCAAACCCACAATCTGGATATGTGCCCTGACTATAAATCAAACCCAGGACCCTTCAGTCTGCGGGATGATGCTCCAACCAACTGAACCACATTGGCCAGGGCAAATAACTCTATTTTAAAATTAGCAAGGGATTTGATTAGACATTTACCCAAAGAATATATACAGATGGCCAATAAGCACACAAAAAGATGCTCAACATTATTAGTCATTAGGGAAAAGCAAAATAAAACCACAATGAAATACCATTTCACATCCACTGGGATGGCTAAAATCATCAAAAAGGAAAACCAATAACAAGTGTTGGCAAGGATATAAAGAAACTGGAACCTTTATACATTGCTGACTAGAATGTAAAATGGTTGCACTCACTTTGGAAAACTGTTTGGCACAACCCCAAAATGATAAAAGTAGAGTTACCATATGACCCAGCAATTCTACTCCAAGGTGTATACCCTTGGAGAAATTAAAACATATAGCCACACAAAAACTTTTAAACAAATGCTCACAGCAGAATTAGTCATAGTAGCCAAAAAGTGAGAACATTTTAAACATTCATGAACTGATGAACAGGTAAACAAACTGTGGTATATCCATGCAACAGAATTTTATTTGGCTAGAAAAAGAGTGAAGTACTGATACATGCTACAACACATGTCAACCTTGAAAACATGGGAAGTGAAAGATACTCATCACAATAGACACCACAGTATGTCATTCTACTAACATGAAATGTCTAGACTAGGCAAATCTATGGAGACAGAAAGCATGGTCTGTCTGGGGGAGTGACTGCTAATGTAATGGGTACTGATTTCTTTTGAGGGTGATAAAAGAAGGTTCTGGAAATACATAGTGGTGATGGTTCCACAACTTTGTAAGTATACTAAATCTGAATGAATTACATACTTTAAAATGGTAAATACCATGGTATAAAATATCTCAATAAAGCTGTTACTTTTTTTAAAATCAGGAAGGAAAAAGAATATCTACAGAATGACTTACCAAAAGAGAAAAATAAACTATATTTTGTCTCATAATCACTTCAGGTCAACAAACATTCCCTGACCCAGACTGTGCTAGATGCTGGGGATGCAAAGACAAATACTCAACAGTCCTGACTCATGAGGAATTCTGTTTTAAACAAGAAATATAATCAACAATAAGCCTTTGGAGAGAATTTTGATTCCTTCCCCTAGTTTCCACTTTCAAAATATATAAATATATAAGATGTTAATTTTAACATAACAAACTATAAGTAAAAGCCCAGTTCCAACAAACTTTTTATATTAGCAGATACCAAATCAACAACCGATGCTAAACCTACACTGACTTAAATTCTATCTCCAGTCACACTTGACTTCCAGCACCAGGTCCAGGTTGTGGTCTAGCCTCCCAGCCCTGACTACCCTGGGCTCTATTATTCTACCTTTCTCATTATATTAACAATGGCTGGACTTTTTCTGGACAGACTTCATCTATTTTTAAGTTATGCCATCAAAGCAAATGCATCTCCCCTTGTTTATGACTTTTGTATTTCTTTTACTTAGTATATATCCAAAATGGCCCCTACCAGGACCAACACGCATCTCCCTGTCTTAGTTGCCCTGCACTAAGAAAGCCAGGTAGTCATGCGATCTCATGTTTTCTTGCTGCAGGACAGGGTTTATGAAACAGATGCGGGCAGCATATGAATTTTGTTTGGCCTGAACTGTTCTAACAACATTTTAATTACCAATGCCCTACACTCAAGAGATGTTTTACATACAAACTTACATACTAAGCTTCATTTGAAAAACCTAAAGATTTGGCCACACTGGATCCCAGTTCCCATGGGGCGTGGCCTCAGTGGTGACACATCTTTGCCCTCTGATAAAGAATGCCTCTCCATGATCCTCACCACTTCACAAGGTTTCCACACACAGCACACCCAGCTGCTTTCATCTTTGATCCGCTGCCTCTGGAGGGGTTGGGTGGGAGAGGAGTCCAAGTCCCAAGAATTGGAAGTTGTTTCCAATCATAAAGCGATGACCTCCTCCCTTATCTTGGTTTTAGGTTCCATGGCCATGTCCTGTACCTTTGCCACACTCTCCTAGTTTCTTACTCCAACAACTGCTTCACCTTCTTGTAATCACCATCTTGTCTAACATCTAAGTATCACCAACTTAATTATTCTAGGGCACTCCTACAGAGGCATCTCCTGGCCCTGCAACCTCCTCTAAGAAATGGCATCATTCCAGGTCACATGGCAGAAAGCACTAAGGATCTTATCCATAGGCCAATGAAATCCTCATTTCCAGATTACTTCTCTTTGAAGATAAATGTGCCTCCTAAATCCCTGAATTCTGAGTTAAAGCTGTTTCTCAAATTTACTGTGCAGACGACACATCTGGGGGTCTTATTAAAACACAGATTTGGATTCAGTAGGTCGGCATGGGGCCTGAAAGTCTGCATTTCTACCAAGCTCCCAGGTGCAGCAGATGCTGGTATGTGGACTACACCTTGAATAGCAAGTTAGGAAAACTTAGAAAAGAAGAAGGTTTCAGAGATGAGAATAAATCTGAATGAATTAGACCTCCAAGACTTGACTTTCTGTCATTTTAAAACTACAGAAATGTTAAACTTTTAGCATCTGTGCCAACTTAATATCTGATTTATATAAATAATAGCCTTTCATAATAGTCCATGAGATGGTTCCTTCAGCCATTAGGCACTGATTATTCTATATTCACTCTGGGCGTCATACAGAGTGGTTGGCTAAGTTGCCTGCTATTCAGAGTGCTTAACTAGCAAACAGACTAACAGGAAACAAAATAAGCAGTGTACCACCTAAAATAGCAGACTTCAATTGCTATAAAATAGTGATTCCCAAGCAGGGTGCCATAACAGCATGAGGGGTGTATGTGTGGGAACATGGAATATCAAACAACTTCCCTCTTCCCACCCCCACCCCCAAATTATGGTACCCACTCTATCCCCACTGTTATTGTCAATCACTAACAAAGGAAGTTGCATTTACTTTTAGGAATGCCATATTCTTCAGAAGGGTAAGATGGGGAAAAGATGATAAAAACTACTGTCGTTTAATTGTATATAGGAAGGGCAATGGAGACGTAGAGCCTGGATGAGTAAGTAGAAATGGTGGGCATTCCAGGTGGGAAGTGCTTCCTGTGATAAAAGTACAGAGGCAGAGCTGAGTTCAGGGTATTTATGGAATGGAAAGAAGAGCTGCAGCCCTGGCTGGTGTGGCTCAGTGCATTAAGCACCGGCCTGTAAACCAAAGGGTTGCTGGTTCAGTTCCCAGTCAGGGCACAACCTGGGCTGAGGGCCAGGTCCCCAGTAGGGCGCTCGAGAGACTGTGATGTCTCTTTCCCTCTCTTTCTCCCTTCCTTCCCCTCTCTAAAACAAATTAAAAAATAAATAGAAGGAAAGGGAGGGAAGGGAAGGGAAAGGGAGAGAGGGGAGGGGAAAGAAGGAAGGCAGGAAGGCAGACAGACCTGCCACCCTGGCTGGTATGGTTCAGTTGGTTGGAGTGTGGTCCCGTAGACCAAAGAGTCATGAGTTCAATTCCTGTCAGGGCCAAATTCAGTCCCCAGTCGGGGCACATACAAAAAAGGCGACCAGCCAATCAATTCCTTCTTCCCCTCTCCCTCCCTCTTCCTCTCACTCTAAAAGCAATGAAAAAGTGTCTTGGGTGAGTATAAAAAAAAAAGACCTGCCTAATTAAAGCAAACTAGAGTGCCCCACTGCCCACCACCACGTTCTGAGTGTAGAAAGTATAGAAACAGTCTCCTAAGAACTTGATAACCACCTGCTGAGTTTTCCTCTAACTCACAATTCTAACCTGAATTGCTTGCCTTGCCTGCTGGGTACCATGGGAAATGAGGGAAGAAAATGTGGATGTGTGCAAGTCCCCATAAACTGCATGCAGTTAACTTCTACTGCTGCTTGGCACCCCCAGTTCTTTGAGACTGTTCTCTTAGGTCTTATTTCCAACGCTGTCCTCTATCATCTTGGTGATTCTTCTCTGAACCCTGCCCAAATTATCCTCATCCCTCTCAAATAGGCAAGTGATGAATTACACTTCAGGTCTTCCCTAACCACTCAGTCTAAAGAAGTTTCAGTCACACTCCGTTCTCTCAAAGCCTGCTTCTACAGAATACTTATCACACTTCCAACTGTAGTTTCTCATTTATGAAATATTTCAAAAATATATTCATTAAGTTCATATAGGTCCGAAGTTAATGTAATAGGAGCCCATATACCATCACCTGGATTTAACAAATGTAAATATTTTTGCCACATCTGCTTAGCAATTATATATTTATCATGTCCTTGTTGCCTATTTCCTACTAGATTCTCTGTTTAATTTGGGCAGGGCCACATCTAACTATTAACCTCTTTTCTACCTCTCAGTATAGAGCCTGGTACACACAGGCTCTCGGTGTTTGTTCAATGAATAACGCACAAACAGCTTCTGTCCTAGAAGTAAAGAGTGGACACCACTATAGAAAACTTATCAAACCAAAAACAATAACACCATCTTTATTTAAGTTCAGAAACACAGAAAATTGATCTTTATTGAAGAATGAGGGTTCAATTTTAAATGTGTGTTATCTCTGGATGTAACACAGTATAGTACATTAGCTGAGCATGAAACAGAGCTTGCCTCTCCTAGAGGCCTCCTGAGAGCATGTGTATCTGCCTGAAGAAACGGAGATAAAAGAAATGAGCTCTCAGAGTCTCTTTCAGTTTAAAGATACCAACTCAAGGGCTGAAGGAAGGAAAGAACAAAAGAACAGAAGGAGGAAGGCAGGGAACAAGACAGGGAGGGCGGCCCAGGCAAAGAGAGTCCTAGAGCACCAGAGATGATGTGTGTTTTCTAGGTTAGGTCAGGGGCAACACAGATGATGTCCTGAACACCTCTGAGTATCAAGTCCACTTGTCTGAAACAAAGCCACGCCTAAGGCAAAAGTGTGAGAAAGGTCCTGTCCAATTGTCAGATGTCTCCACCTCTTTCTACCTATACCCCCTGCCAGCCAGCCAGTATCTTAAAGCAAAACCCTAAAAGCCTAGGTTCCTCCAACCATGGTTCTCTATGTGCTCTCAAATACCAAGGATACACTTGTACCCTCTCCCCATCAAATGTTTAGATCTAGGTTCCATTTCTTTGTGCTCTTATCCTGCCAATGGGTCACAGAGAAGTACTATATTTATTTAAAGAACTGTCCATCACTGAAAATGGGTTACCACTGTAACCCATTATAGCCGATGCAGAGCTCCAAATTCTTAACAAAAAATGTTCTTAGTGCTAAGATTGGGGCAGAATGTTTTGTTATTGAGTCTTCCTTCCCTCCTTGTCCTTGACATGGTTCACTGTGGGCAGAGTATACTACTGAGGTATGCTACCTGATATCAGAGAAATTTTTTCTAATCACTGTTGTAAAGAAACATTTTTCTAACCCCACAGATAAAATATGTGAGCGCAATTTCCTTAACAGCCAGTGTACATCTGCATGGAGAAGTGTTACACTCTGTGCCTGTCACTTTGCACACTCACATACTCAGGGACCACAGTCTGACCGTATCCAGTGTTCACTCTTTCTTTTAGTGTTTCCTCAAGATCAGAAGGCACTACCTTCTTGGTGAATGGAGCAGCATGTGGATTGGCTTCTAGGTACAACTTCTTTTCTTCGCAAAGTCATCACCTTCTTAGCTGAACATGAAACTAATACTCTATCAGCCCTGCCCCCTGAGGAACTTTCCAGTTTCATAGTAATGGTTAAAAAAAAGAAAAATCTCTTCCCTTACAGCTCGTGTTTTCAGTGATAAATGAACAAAGCATCACCAAGCACTCCCCCTGAACAAATGCCAAGAGCTGATTCATTCTCTGCATGACATCGGCGGCTTCAGCCAACCATAAAGCGAAATATCTGCTGGCATGCACTTGAGAGTAATTGCTCCTTCACACTCTGACTCCACCGATACTATGCAACAGCCAACCGTGTCATCTGACAAAGGAATTCCGTCAATAACTTCTGGCTTCTCTCTAAGGATGTTGTCTTTAACTTTCCAGATGATTTTCCAAGTATCTCTTCAACAATATGACTCATTCTTATTTTTGCTACAAGAATCCTTTAATGAGGCTGCTAGAGTTTTAGTCTCTTACCTACCTTTAGCTGTCTAATACATTAACTTTGTAAGGGAAGGCTTTATTGTGTGCTTGTCCTGGAAAACTTCAATGGTGTAACAGAGAAGCCACTGTGCTTTGTTTGAAAATGACACCAAAACACCCGTGGCTTTGTGCCACCGTTAGACCAAGTTTTACAACAGGCAATGACTGGGGCTTCGGAGCAGGCGCATGGTAAGCCCTGTAATGCGCAGTTCTGAGACAGTCATTGCCACGCTTCCATTTGTACTTTTCAATTCCAGGTACAGTTTTGAAATCATCACTCCCACAGATTCCCTTGTTTTTACACATAGAGATTCACATTTTATGTTTGCAGTGAATTCAGTTTGTTTATGACATACTGAACGTCGCATTTACATCACTTCTCTCACCACTGTTTTCATTCTCCAGTGCACTGCTTTTGAGCCACTAATCTATTTTCTGTGTGTGAAATGAGCACACAGTTAAAGGCCAGAAATGACAAAAAAATGGTGTTTTTATCAAATAAACAATAAGCAAATGACATAAAAATATATTAACAAAGACAAAGTACACTGTATGGAATGTAAGCTACACTGACCGGTGCAGTTTTCATAGTGTAAACGAAGTGTTTAATATTTTGAGTTTCAAGAACAAAATGGGATTTCCACTAAAATCACAATTACTCTCATATCCCGTGGTCCTACATGCTCTGTCGCTCCTGTAACACCTCTCTGATCTCATTTCCAACTCGCCCCTGGTCACTCCACCTCATCATGCTGGTCTTCTTGCCAATCTTGGAACACGTCCAAACACATTCTCACCTTTGGGCCTTCACACTGGCTGTTCCCTCTGGAACGCTCCCCCTCAGGTACCTGCATGGGTAACCTCTCTCACCTCCTTTTGAGTCTCTTAAAATCTCTTTCACCATGGAAGCTACTCTTCCATATTTATCTTGTTCTACTTTCTTTCAAAGCACTTACCTCCTTCTAGCATGCTATATAATTTACTTATTTGGTTCATCATCTGTCTCCCATTCCCACCTCTCCATTCCCAAGAATGAAAACTTAATAAGGGCAGAGAGCTTTGTTTTATTGATTGATAGAGCCCCAGCACCTAGATCATGGAAGGTGCTCAGTAAGTAGTAGTGGAATGAGAGAGAGAGATTTTTCATTGTTTTTCTTTCCAACCACCAAATTGTCTATGGGAATCAAACAGAAAATGGGGAGCTGGTACATACAAAGAGAATTATACCAACAGACCGGTATTAGAACTACACAGGTTGAGAAAGTGAATTAAAGTCTGGATACAGAGAGTTTAGTTAAAAAGTCAATCTATGAAAGAGATGATGAAGGCCACAATTTTCCAAATGACTAGGCCCTCTTACCTAGTTAATTTCAACCCCACAATATATGTATCTATAGATATATGACCAATGTCTGTGTAAACATATACACATACATATATATGCATACACACACAGAAACATATATGATAAACAAATCTAGAGGCTAAGGCCATTTTTCTACCATATGGGTACTCATCATAGAAAAGCTAATGACTTGGGTCATAGTTAAGACCATCATACTTCATCATTTTCCTGGGAGAATACCATTTATAGTTCTTGTTCTGGTACTCCGCCTAGTTAACATCCACTTTTACTCCCCAAAATACATAGTCCTTATTTGGAAAAAAAATTACATAGTCATCCTACATATTGAGTTGGCCAAAAAGTCTTTAGTTTTTCCATAAAACAGAAGAAATTTTTCATTTTCACCAATAACTGTATTGATTTGGATATTTTAAGTATGTTGGCTATCTCCTATTGGCTTCTAGTGGGTAGAGGCCAGGGGTGCTGCTAAACATCTTCCAGTGCGTAAGACATCCCCACAGCAAAGAATTATTTGGCCAAAATGTCAATAGTACCAAGAAATTTCACAAACCATTTTTGACACATTTGATCAGTCACAGCACCTTTTTTGTTTCAGTTGCATTTTTACCTTTCTTTTTTTTTAATTTATCTTTAGAGGGGAAGGGAAGGAGAGAGGGAGAGAAATATTAACGTATGATTGCCTCTCATGCGTCCCCTGCTGGGAACTGGCCTGCAACCCAGGCATGTGCCCGGACTGGGAATCGAACAGCGATCCTTTGGTTCGCAGGCCAACACTCAATCCACTGAGCTACACCAGCCAGGGCCATTTTTACCTTTCTTGAAATAATAAAGCATAATACGCCAAAAACATTGCTTATTTTCTTCCACCTTCAATATTAAAATGGCTACACAAATAGTCACCCAATTTTGGTAAGTATTTTTTAATGCACACTGATATGACAGTTGTCACAATACAATCTAACAAAATTGTTTCAAATGAAGTTCAAAACAACTAAGCACTACCAGAGCTATCATATGGAAAAAACTACACAAACTTTTTGGCTGGCCCAATATAAAGGAAACATATAAGTTTCTTCTAATTCAGGCATGCTGACAAAGCTTTTGAGCGAGTGGGCATGGAAAAGGTGACAGCCATAATTACTTGTAACGCCAACTGGCCACCACAGTTGAACTAGTAGAAACAGATGATTCTTCACCAAAGAAGCACAGCAATTGTTGCAGAAATAGGTGCAACAAGCTTGGTATACCTAGCTTTGGTACCCCAACCTCCACCAGGTCACCTGCACAATCTCAGGCCCCTATGAGGATTTTCACATGCTTAGCAGGCTCAACAAATTCTCCTCTGCAAGCCCCCTACATGAAAAGCTGAGGCTCACACCCAAGACTAGAGTCAGAAGAGAGGACAGAAAACAAAGGCTCCTCTATTAGCCTTGTGGCCCAGAGAGCTTAGAAACTGGGAGAATGTGGAGTCATTACAACAATACTTGTGTCCTGAACTCTCAGTAAATATCCAAGAACTGGGCCCGACACTAGATCTTGAAACTTGAGTTCTTATCTGCTGGCAACATGCACTCATCAAGTCTACAGATAGGTTTTGCTGAAACTGTTCTCCCGAGTCACACAAGTTGTCCCTATTTGTGTCAGCCCTCGGTAAATGGGCCAGTGTTAATTTGTATTGTTCTTGAAGACAATAGTAACATAGGCTTGGAGCCCTGCTAGACACTTAACAACATGAAGATATAATTTTTTTATTTCCTATATGTATAAATAGATGACAAGCAATCAATTACCTTATTATTCTATCTTCCTTGTTATTTTTCCCATATGTGTATTTTTTTTTTACCTTTCCTATCTTTGCATTGAACAATAGAAGACTGAAATAAAGCAAGATTCAAAACATGAGGTCAGGAGAGGGTATAAAGTAAATAGTTAAGGTTCCTTAACATGTAAAATGACTATACAATTTATCATCCAAAGGGAATGTATTTCATAATTTGATAAGATAGGTCAACAGAAATAAACTGGGACTTCTGCAGGCCAACCAGGAGGTCTGGGTCACCCTTCTAATCCCTCCTTCATATCCCCATATAGAAGGCATCCTGAGTGTAAAGAAGCAGCCTCTGCCTCTGTTAGGTCAACCAAAACTCGAATACAGTCCTTTCTCTTTCATGCCAAGCCTGTATTTCCATATTGGAGCTGGAAATTTCCCTATCCAATACACCATGCAAAACTGGTTCCATTTTCACCCAAGAAAGCAGGCAGTAACATGTTAGAATATGGATCCAGGCCAGGTCCACAGCAAGCCCCAGGCCTGCAGCCTCAGGTTTGCTTAAAGAAACACTTCATAAGAGAGACAGAAACCTGGTAAGAGGGCACACAAGCATCAGCCACAGATTAGCAAGTATTTTGAATGTGAGATCCTGTCACTGATGCCAGAGCACACACTGAAACTGGACAGAGCCCAAAAGCCACCTCTCCTGCCAAACACAACCATCCAGAAGAAAGGCTACAGCATCCGTCCTCAGCTACAGGTCACAACCTTAGTTTCTCTGCCTTTTGCTGAGATCAGTGGTGCAAAAGGCTTTAAAAGAGTAAGAAAATATGTTTTTCTCCCAAGATCACATTGCCCAAGTTAAACAGAGCCAATGCTTGCTTACTTTTATTCCATACTTTCAGTTCAGAAGGGTCCAACCCTGCTCGTGTTCTTTATTAAATTTAGTCCTGTGGCTGGTGAATATTAATTTACTGGAATCTTTTCCTTCACATTCAGAAAGGAAAGACCAACTTTGTAATCTAGTTGCAATCTGCAGCACATAAACAATCTACCATGGTGGTAGGAGCAGTAAAGCTCCAGCTGGCTTATCTCAAATGTTCCAAACCACTTTGATTTCTTCACAGACTCCACAGTCATTCATAAAGATTCATTGCCAAAGGCTGCTCAATGCTGTGCTGGAGGCAATAGCTGGGGGGAGGGGAGAATGCTGGGGGTTAGGGAACCACCTGTCATGGAGATGGTGGAAGAAACTCCTTTTGAATTAATTCAGTTGCATTATAGTCCTTTAGGTTGGGAGAAACTATGAGTCCAAGGAGCCATTTATTGAAATGAACAAGAGCTATGAAAGTTATGACTGTTTCCCCCCCATAAGTGGTACAATAACATTACATTCAAAGACATTTTTGTTAATGTAACAGTTTAAACTGCTTCACCTAATCACAAATGAGGCCAAAACGTGCCAAAGAAATAATCAAAACAAATAGGTTAATTGTGACTTTTTAAATGTACAAAGAAAGAAGAAATTAACTAGTTGGGCTGCTGGATGGTAAGGTTATAATGTTTCCTTTGACAGATTAAAATTTTGTTTTCCCCACCCTCTACCCCACCCTACTCCACCTCCCATCAGTGAAGTGGATAATTTCTGAAGAATACAATGACCCTTTATTCCAGGCTTCTCTTGTCTGCTAGGGATGCCATCTGTCTCCCACACTATATAAACAATCCCTGCAGGAATCTTCTGATGACCAAACAGATTAGCGGCCTCCAGATTTTCACACTATTAATAATATCCCCACCCAAAATTAGGCCTCTTGCTTCAATAACTCCAAAGATAAGCCTAATAACCGATGCTCCTTTGTTTATAAATAATGTGTCATTTTAAAGATAACCTCTCAGAACACACAGCCTTCTATGGGGGGTGGGGGAGGAGCTCTTGCTAGGCAACGAAGAAATGAGCCCTTGAGGGAATAGGAGAAATAGTAAAAAGAAAATCGTTCTTGTAAGACAAACAAAAACACATGGAATTTCACCAGCTCTACTGGAGGATTCTACCAATTGTGTTAAAACCTTTCCCTAAATGACCAAGTATAGAAAACTACTCGAGAAAAGACAAGCTTCACACTTTGACAAAGGTATAAGTACAACGAGCACTCCAAGTTTGCTTGACTCTAGGACTGTGAAAGGAGAAACACCCCCGAAAGCCTAAAGACTCCCGGGAGGTTTTGCCTACCGTCCACCTCTCTCTAGGACAGTCACGGATGCTTGCTGTCTCCAAGTTTAAGATCTATTGATCCCTTGTAACTCTGTGAGCTCTCTGCATTGCCTCCAAAGGCTTTCAACCCAAAAGGAAATAAACGTGCCTGTAAAGATGTCTCTAGAGCTAATAATAATTATCAAGGAAAAACCACTTGAACACGGCTAACAGAGAAAAAGATACGGCACGGAAGAGCCAGCCCTCTGCAGTTGCACCTCCTCGTAGACATCTACGTCTAAATCTGCAGCCCCAGTTTCCTCCAGGCCCCAAGCCCCAGTGGAGGATGTTCACAACACATCCCAAGTCAAAAAGGAAAGGAAGCCTCCGCTCCCTCCAAGTGATGCTCAAATAACCCGAAAGTGTCCGCTCCCCGGGATAACCAAACCATGAGACACATCCCAGTGTCTCTCGCCCGGGTTTTAGGGCAGCGGAAGTCAAAATGTCAAATGAATGACCGCGTTGGAGCTCAACGGAGGAAAACAAAGCCACCTCCTGAAGTCCGGTACCTGCGGCGCGAGGGCCGGGCGCCGGCCACGCACTCACCGGGGCTCTGCAGACAGGGACGTGGCCGCGGGGCGGGAGGGCGCCCCCGCTGTTGGCCGGACCTGCAGCCTCTGTGCCCTCCGGCCGGTCCACTCCGCCGCAGGGGAAAGCTGGCGGCCAGAGGTGCCGCTGCGCGTAGCACACAGCTCCGGGCTGCAGCTGCCGTTGCCAAAGGGCCAAGGGACCCTGCGCTGCGGTCCCGACCCCGCGACCTGAAACAGCGGCGACAGACGCGGCGCAAGAGCCGGCGCGCCCCTCAGCGGCTCTTCCCGCCGCCCTCCGCAGAGGGCTGGGTCTGCGCTCGCCTTTGTGCTGGCATCTTCCTCTGCTCCCCACGACACCCGCGCTCTTCGGGCTGCTCCGCGCCACCGCCCACCCCCGGGTTACGCCGCGCCCCCGGCGCGGATCTGCGGATTGTGTAGACTCAGCAGCAGCGGCGGGGACGCGGGAAGCCACGTCTCCCGCCAGCACTCGGGAGAGCGCCGCGAGTTGGGGGCCCCGGCGCCTCGAGGTTCACAGCGGAGCTCCGCGGCCCGGCGGGCGCGTTCCCGCAGCGCCCGGCTCGCTGCCACGGGCTCTCCAGGCGTCTCCCACAAGCAGCGCGCCGCCCGCCTGCGTCTCCCTCTCTCGCCGCTCCCTGCCAGCTCTCCCGGCCTCCCTCCCGTGGCCACCTTCCTCCAGCCCGCGGGCCTGACGCTGGCCCCAACCCCTGCGCCTCCACCCTCAGAGGGCGAAGGGTCCGGCCCGCTCACCTCCAGCAGCGCTGGCGCCCCTCCCGCTAGACACCTTGGCTGCATCGGCCCGCAACTCCCTGCGGGGCGCTTGGCTGGGGGCCTCCTGCACGTCTGGGACGAGGGAAGGGTGGCAGGGAGAGGACACGAGAGACAGCCAGACCTTGGCCAGCCGGACCTTCCTGAGGAAGGTGAGGGAGAGCGGGCCGGATGCAGCTGGGCGGAGGACGAATCCCGAGGCTGCAGAGGATCCGGAGCTGCTCTCCTGCGAGGCCGAAGGACCGGAGGATTCTGAAAGGCGAGGTGGAGAAGCAAGGAGACCCTCCGAGGTCGTGCACCCAGCGCTCTTCCTAAATCGACCGAAGAGCTGAATGGAGGGGTGTCATGCCTCGATTTCCCCAACTGTAAGGGCAAGACGGTAATACTCCTGTCACCTACACGGGGTGTGGTCACGATTAAAAATGGATTATTGAAAGCGCTTTTAACCACTTTGCCTAAAGAGGGCACTAAAATTCAAAATGTTACTATATTGATACTTTAAGGTTCCCATTTGCTTCTTCTGTAGGATCTTCATTGACTCAGTCCAACTTAAGGGAGAGAGTAAAAACGCTGAAATGTAAGGATATTGCCCCCTACGCGTCATATCAATCCCGATATGAGAAACAGTTTAACAGCTATAGCCATATGGAGGAAGCCCAAAACCATTTTCCCAAAAATCAAAATAGTGCATATCCGTAGTTTGGAGATTTTTTTAAATATGTGCTCTCAGTCTTCATCTCCTTCCCCCTTCTCTAGCAACAGGAATTCATTTTCCAAACTACCCTTTCTCTCACTGCCGACGTGTCTTTGTGGTTCCAGGATACTGACACCTCGCACGCTCACACCTAAGAACTGGCCAGTCATGGTATCTCAGGCCACATTGATTGGATCTGAGAAGGGAATATTGGTCCAAGAATTCAATCTGTAGCTTTGCTGAATCAGTTCCGAAAAAGAAGCCCTTTGAACTAGGATAACTAATTTGGAAGGATATGAGCCAGTGATAGCAGTTCCCACCAATGCATGCAAATGAAGCCAACTTCAAGGGAAGGAAAGCTTTGGGAGAGAAGATGTCTTTTGAGCCTTAGGAGGCAGATATGACTGAATTGACCTCTACCCCTGAAGCCAATTAATGCCCCTCCTCTTTATGTACTCTGGTCAGTTGAGCTGTGTTCTGTCAGGTATAACAAAAAGACCTGACTCATCCATTCTCCTGAAATTATCCATCCCAGGTATCATTGGTAAACTACTCCAATGAACTGATGAACCCCACACACGCACCACAAAAAAAGTCCTGTACAAAGATGATGTTCTCTTTCTACAACTTGCTCTAAGCCCAGCAACCCACCCCTGCAGCCCTTAACCTTCTGTATTAAGTAACCACTGTATTACAGTCAAGCCTTAAACAAACAAACAAAAAACTTAAAAATAAATAGGGTTAAAATGGATCATTATTGCTGCCTTTAGCTAAAATAAAATTTTAACCTTAAAAGTAGTTTCATCTATCTTAAAAACAATCTATATATAGTTTCATGCTTGATATGTATACCAGGCTAAGATGTCAAGTAGTAAAGTCATCCTAAAATCTTGGACTTGCAAACGTGTAAAGGTTAGGTACTATCATACCGCACTCCCCATCCCCCACCACCAGACTACCTAAGTTGGGTCTCCTCCTTCTAGGATCCATGACTACTTCTCAGCTATCCTCTTCTTGACCCATTCCCATCAAGAAATCTCAGTATTTCACAAGATGCTCAATTCTATTGATACATTGAAACTGACCAAACATTGGAAAGTGATTACTTATATTGCATCAAACTACTTTTTTCAATGCATAGGACTCCAAGTACTAAAGACAGACACAAGGACCACTTGAATTGGTCCTCCATTAACTGCTTATCATACGGTAGAGGGTCCTGAGCCTTCACCACCCTGGGCTACCGCTTGTGTACGAATGTGCTCAAGTCTGTGAACATTCCTCCTGAAGCACAGTGTCCAAACCACAGATTCCAAGACACTTAAACTTCAAGTCCCTTCAACACCACAGGAGTGGTCATAGAAAGGTGTCCACATGGTCTTATATTCT
Source organism: Carollia perspicillata (assembly GCA_004027735.1). NCBI lineage: Eukaryota > Metazoa > Chordata > Mammalia > Chiroptera > Phyllostomidae > Carollia > Carollia perspicillata. Next base: position 51,815 of record PVKM010000982.1, read on the forward strand.
GTAAAGATTTCAAAAGTCAAATAGTTTCATCTCAATAAACAGCTGTCCCTTTTCGCTTTAACTTTCCTCCTGTCATAATTTTCCTTGTATCTGGAAGCATCACAGTGGTTACAAACACCTTGGGGACCCGGATAAGGGGGAGTTGAGCTAGTAAACTGGAATAAATTTATGTGGTTCACGGACATTACAGTTCCCGGTAACAGTGACATCGCTGTAGCTGCTTAAGGGCCTATCAGCAAATGACTGCATAGATTCAACACCCGGCACAGAGGTATATAGGGAATGAGGTGGATGGTTTTTGAAATGTAAGAATTCAGAACTGGAAAATCATCCCACGTGTTATTCTTTATGCGTGAAAGAAATTTGGCAGAGGTGTTCTCAAATTTGACAACAGTTTAAAAATATATGGTTCTCCCAGTATTGAATTGTGGGCTACAAGGAATCTCTTCTAAACTATCAATCATAAAAATAAATTTCAATTAACTCTACTAGTGGAAAGACTGAAATATCTATTAATGCTACAGAATAATATGCGACAAAATGATTTTCATATAAAGAAGAAATCAAAACACTATGAAGCCAAAGTGCAGGGTGGGCCAAAAGTAGGGTTACAGCTGTGTGTGAAAGACGGTTTATTCTCGTATCGTTATTTAGTAATTAGTATATTATTTCCATATGAACAACTGTAAAACTACTTTCACCCCACCCTGTATATAGGAAAAAGTAGTATAAAGCTATATTAGTAAATTATAATAAATAATTAGTAAGTTATTAATTAAAATTTTAAATCATGGTATTTGATGATGCTTGATCCTTGTAAGTTTTTATTTGTAATTTGTTATTTTTTAATTTTAAATAAAAATTGTTTTGTACCTCCTTTGTACTTGTGTATTCTTTTCTGAAAGAAAGCTCTGGAAAAAAAAAAGAGAGATCGATTTGTGGTTACCAGAAGTGGGGAGTGAGGGCTGCCCGTGGTGGGATCGGAGGACAGTGGTCAAGAGGTACAAACCCCCAGCTATAAGACAAGTAAGCCCTAGGGATGACTGTAGTCACACTGCTGTGAAATGTATATGAAAGGTGTTCAGGGTAGATCCTAAGAGTTCTCACCACAAGAAGAAATGTTTTTTCCTTTCTTTTTATTGTATCTGTATGAGATGAAAGATTTTAACTAAAACTATTATGGTAATCATTTCACAATATATGTAAATTAAACCATCCTGTTTTACATTTTTACATTTATACAGTGATGTATGCCAATTATTGCTCAATAAAACTGAAACAAAAATATCTAATGTTATGTGCGCCAGGGTAGGATCTAGAGCCCAGGCAGCTGAGATTTTTAAAAAATGAAAGAGAGAGAGAGAGAGAAGAGAATAGAAAAAAGAAAAGAAAGAAGGAAGCTCGGACCAGTGCAGTCTTCGGACTCCCCAATATGTGGTCTATCCCCTACTGTATTTCTTTGGGTGTCCATCATTATAAATTGACTTCATAGGAGGCATATGCCTTGCCCTGTTGAAACTTAAGTTGCTAAGGCACTGCATCTGAACACACTAGAGATGACTACACAGTCCTGAAGGTCTTGAATTTAGAACTGGAAAAAAAATGACTAGATTGCCTTCCTTAGGGAGAAAATTAACTGTTTTTTAAATACAAGAATGTGTTCATCTTCTATTTTTGCATAACAAATTACCACAAATTTAGTGGCTTAAAACAACAACACATTCTCTTACAGTTTCTATGGGTCAAAAATGTGTCTACAGCTTAACTGGGACCTTTGTTCAGGGTCTCACAAGGTTGCAATCATGTTGTCTACTGACTGTCATTTACATCTGAAGGCCTGGCTGGGGGAAATCAGCTCTCTCAATTGTTGGCAGAATGCATTTTCTTATCACTCTAAAACTAATGGCACCTTGTTTCTTCAAAGCTAACAGAATAATCTATATTTCCAGTCTTCTAAGACAAGCTTTACAACATTAGAGTAGGCAATGATTTTTTACGTATGATACCAAAGACACTCCTAACAAAAAAAAAAATAGAGTTCCCTGGCTGATGTAGCTCAGTGGATTGAGCACAGGCCTACAAACCAAAGGATTGTGGTTTGATTCCCAGTCAGGGCACATGCTTGGATTGCAAGCCAGTTCCCAGCAGGGACCGCACAAGAGGCAACCGCACATTGATATTTCTCTCCCTCTCTCCTTCCCTTCCCCTCTAAAGATAAATAAATAAAATCTTTTAAAAAATAGACAAATTTGACTTCATGAAATTAAAAAGTTTTGTGCTTAAAAAACCCTATAAAAAAAAGTAAATAAGGCAACCTGCAGTATGGGATAAAATATTTGCAAATCGTAAATTTGATAAGGAATCAATATCCAGAATACAGAGAGAACTCCTAAAAGTTTCTTAAAAAATTCATTCAAAAATGGGTAAAGGACTTGAATAAATATTTCTCCAAGAATATATTTGAATGGCCAGTAAGTACATGAAAAGATGCTCAACATCACTAATCATCAGGAAACAGCCAATCAAAATTATAATGAGATACAACATCACACCCATTAGGATGGCTACATTAAAAAAAAAGCAATTGTTGGTGAGGGTGTGGAGAAATTGGAACACTCGTGCACTGTTGATGGCAATGTAAAAATTGTATAGCCACTGTGGAAAACAGTATTGTGGTTCAATAAAATTAAACATAGAATTACCATATGATCCAGCAATTCCGCTTCTGGGTATATAATGAAAGGAATTGAAAGTAGGGTACCAAAGAAAGTAGGGTGTCAAAGAAATATTTGTAAACCTAACTTTATAGCAGCTTTGTTCACAATAACTAAAATATGGAAGCAACCCATGTGTCCACTGACAGATGAATAGATAAAATATGGTCTATACATACCATGGAATATTAGTTAGCCTTGAAAGGGAAGGAAATTCTGCAATATCCAACATGGTAGAAGCTTGAGGACATTACACTAAGTAAAATAAGCCAGTCACAAAAAAAAATAGATAAATACTGTATAATTACACTTACGTGAAATGCTTAGAATAGCTGAAATCATAAAGACGGAAAATATAATGACGGTGGCCAGGGCCTAGGTAGAGGTTAAAATGGGGAGTTATTGTTTTAATTTTACAAGATGAGAGAGTTATAAGGATGGGTGGTAGTAATGGTTGTATAACAATGTAAATATATTTAATACCACACAACTGTACAGTTACAGTGGTTAAGAAAGTAAATTTTATGTATATTTTTCTGCAATAAAAGTAAATGAATAAATAAAATAAATTGAAACAAGAGTCCCTGGCCCCTTGGGGCCAAAGCCTGGGGAGGATATTTATTCTGAGACACATCTGTGGGCCTCTCCTATCTCTGTCTGCCTTCTCCCTTGACCTGCTGAAATGAGAACAGATGTCCTTTTAAGTCCCCTTCCTGTCTCCTTGGGACTTCCTTAGGCTGGAAGCAAAGCCTTTGATGTGCCCAATGCCTTTATAACATGGGCTCTTCCCAAACCTGTCCTCATCACTAAGCCTCAATGAGGCCAGGATGGGGAAAAGAAGTTGGCTTATTCATGAGGGAAGCTAGATCAGAAGGCAACTTTGAAATATTGCAGTTGTATTATTAGCAAAAGATATTTAACTTCTAAAATAACTTCAACATAGACTATCTCATTTGAAAAATAGGTTCCACATTATCCCAACGTAATGTATAGGAAACTGAAGCACAGAAAGACTAAATCATTTGCCAGGACTAACATCGAGCCTCTGACTCCTCATTTAGTACTGTTTCCACCATGGAGTACTGTCTCTTTGGTTAAAATAAGGTAGCTTTTAAATTACTTTTTAAAGTTTTTCCTCAGATACCTAAAATTAATCTCACCCTCATTCAAATCACTCACTAGCTTATATCACTTTTGCATTTGTTTCAATAGTTTCCTCATTAGTTTCTTACTTTCTTATTGCTTTCATATTTTCAGAACCTTTCATAATACACCCTATAGTATTTTCAATAATATTCATATAGGAAGAGCCCCAAATTGCCTGTTGAATGAATCTATATCTTCATACTATCTTGACAGAAGCCAAAATATATAATGTTGAGTGAAAGAAGACATACAAAAAAGCACATATTGTATGTTTCCAGTTATTTAAGTACAAAACAAGGAAAGCTAATCAGTTCCATTTGCAAGTCATGACAGTGGTGACCTTGGAGTGGGGATGGGGGAGGATGTGACCGGAAGAGAGCCAGGAGGGGGATTCTGAGCGACTGGTGATCTTTTCATTAATCCAGGTGCTACTTACACAAGTGGATTTGTTGGCGAAAATTTATCAAGCTGTACATTTATAATAAGAATGTACTGTTTTTGTATTTGGATTATACTTCAATAAAAACATTTCTTAAATTATCAGTACCACTTCTAGAATTATAGCTTTCCCTCTTCTGGAAAATACTGCAGATCCAATGACCAACTACCACAAACTCTGCTTCTCCAATGGATTACTCATTATCAATACTACAGCTTCTATCATAACATTATCTGAAATAATAATGTCCATATCACTATTTTACGTTAGCATCTCAGAGTCTTTGAATGTTTTTCCAGAAGAAAGATAATGGTAACACTCTGATCCCATTCACTAAAATCCTTAGAAATAATTTCTTAGACTGGACTACCTCTGGAGAGAATGCCATTGACTTTCTATCTCATTTTCTCATGTGCCTGATTGATACACAATCTATAAATCAGTTGTGTGCCTTAGAAATCTCATCCCACACCTATTGAGTCAAAGCCTGTATGGGTAGAGTTTTCCACTTTCTTGGGTTAATCAAATGCACTTCCCTATGTCAACACTGAGAAAGAAGGCACCTACTAAGAAGGGCTGTTCGTGATTAACTGGAATAAAATATATTTCAAAACAAAAACAAAAACAGAAACAGAGACTAATAGCCATTTCTACACTGGGACCTCTCATGCAAATTGCACTTCAGGGCCAAGCCTGCACTGAACTGCCTGCCTGCACAGTGTTTTTTCTGCCATCTGAGCCAGCCCGAACACAGGAGTTCCTGAAATCCTCTATCACAACCAATAGGACTGAGGCTTTCCCCAGCCAATTGGAGCTACACAGATCCAGTCAACCAGAGCAGCTCTATTCTGACCAATCAGCATAGTGCATTTTAGACCAAACTGCCAGGATTCGAGTACTTATTTGCACGAGGAAAAATCAATCAGGAACCAGAGTCGGGAACTTCTGTCCATATAAGCCAGTGTCCCTCTGACTCTGAGAGCACACTTTTCCCTTTCCCTGGAAAGGGGAAACTGGGTTGCCCTGGCTGAACTGAAAGATATCTCACGGAAGATATCTCACCAGAGCAGAGTGAAGCAGACCCGCACAGGCCAGAGCAGGATAGCACAGAACAGAGCAGACCAAAGCACAGCAGAACAGCCCAGCGCAGTGCCAAACAGATCATCAAGGAGCAGAGCAGAGCTACCTAGCGAGAGAGGGACCTGGCCTTAGGGCAACTGCACAGCATCCCGTTTTCACAGCTGTGCTGTATCACAGTTGGGCTGTTTTGCTCTGAATAAAGGTTCTCTCTTCATTGCACCCCACATTCATTAGGGATTCCTGTTGGTGTTGACTTGGCGCCAAGGACCATCACGTGATGCCTATTTAAAAACTGCTGTTCTTTAGAACAGATATTGATGCACCAGTACTCATAAGAGCATTCTTCACAATAGCCAAAGGTGAAAGCTACCCAAATGTCTGACCATGGATGAATGAATAAGCAAAATCTGGTATATATATATATGCCATAGAATATTACTCAGCCTTAAAAAAGAATGAAATTCAGCCTTAAAAAGGAATGACACATGCTCCAACACAGCTGGACCGTGAAGACATTGTAGGAAGCCAGACACAAAAGGACAAATCGTGTATGATTGCAGTTATGTGAAGTACTTGGAGTAGTCAAATCCATAGACAGAGAAAGTAGAATGGTAGCTGCCCAGACTAGGAGAGTAGGAAGGTGGAGTTCATGTTTAATGGGTATAGAGTTTCAGTCTGGGAACATAAAAAAGGTCTAGAGGTCTAGAGATGAATGCTGAAGATTGCACACCATTGTGAATGCACTTAAAGCACTAAATCGTACACTCAAAAATGGTTAATATAGTAAAGTGTACATATATTTTTGCCACACACACACACACGGAAAAAAGCATTCTTGGCGTCTTAGCTTATTTTATCAAAATAAGCTAAGGTTTCACACTGTTGAAAGAAGTTCATGCAACTAAACCCAAGGGCCATCTAATGACACCAGCAGCCCCCCATGTGAAGGCCAGAGTTTCCCAGAGCCTTGCACGTAGACAGAGATTGGTATGGGGGCCGTTTTGGTGTCTGTTTATTCTGTCTTGATGTCGACTAGTGGGAACAAGCATTGTGTACTCAGTCAACAGCCTACATATGGGTCCTCTGGCTTGTTGATTAAAAGCAGCCTCTTCTCTCCTTGAACTCTTTAGGAAGTTAAGCTCTACCTGGTAACAGTTGCCATGCCAGAGGGACTTTGTTTAAACAATGTTCAAAAACATCACTAATGAGAAACCCTGCAGTAAAGACTTTCATTACTTCTTACCTTGACTCTTCTAAAGGAAAGTCATTTTTCTCTGAGCATTACATATAATTGTTTCTAATAATTATAGTAGTTTATTATTTTAGGCATTAGATTCTTTAGTTAGTTTATAATAAGATTTGTCTCGCTCATCTATTTTCAAAACAAACAGGAAACTAGTTATGGCCTTCATAAGAAGCCCCTTTGGGGGGGGAATTCTGATTTATTACAACTTCAATGAGGATATTCAATGTACAAAATTTCTCAGAATGTTTTGTATGTATCAAGCGCATTAGAAAAATTACACTGTGATTAAAAGTGTGAGCTATCCCTTATTAAACCATTGTATCCAGACTTCCAGTGGTAGGTTTTCTAACAGAACATAAACTCTGCAATGCACTTTCTGCAATCCAGTTGCAATTGCATTCTTTTCCCTTTTGCTAATTAAAGTTGTGGCACATGGAGGTGCTATCAGTCCCCTCACCCCCATTATTACCACCAAAACAAAAATACCATTTGTGAGCCAAAGGACTGACGAAATGACAGTGTAGGGACTTTCCAGCCAGCTACGGTTCCAAATTAAAGTGCAGGGATGAAGTCCGTTCTCTTTTTAGAAGAGGCATACTTTTGTGATGAGAAGAATATGGAGGTAATCTTGTAAACTGGCTGTACCAAAGCAGCAATGGGTTTTAGGAACACATAATACATGTATTCCACATGTTTATTACCTCCCACTCCAGTAGATATACTACTAAAGCCTGTTTCCATGGCAACAGAACATTGACTTTAACAAGAGGAGTGTATTCGTTTCCTATTTCTTCTGTAACAAATTAACACAAATTTAATGGCTTAGAGGAACACAAAATGAAATATATGCTAGTTGGAGGTCCGAAACAGCAATCACCTTAACTGGACTAAAAAGTCAAGGTGTGGCCAAGCTTGCCTTCCGGAGGCTCTAGGGAAGAATCTATCTCCTCGTCTTTTCCAGCTTCGAGAGGCTGCCTATTCTCCCCGGCTGGTGACTCCTTCCTCTATATTCAAAGTTCATCAGGGTAACCTATATTTCCATCATCCCACCTCCTTCTTCTGCCTTGAACCCTCTTGCCTCCTTCTTAAATGATCCTTGCAAATACATGGGGACCGCCTGCATAATTCAGGATAACCTCCCTGTCTCAAGATTCCTAATGCAGTCATATCAGCAAAGTCCCTTTTGCCATGTAATGGGAGGTTTAAGGCTACCATAAATTAATCTATCAGAGGAAGCTGTATCTCTAGCTAAAATATTATACTTACAAGCTTCTCTTCCAGATACAATTATTAAGAATAAGGTTTGGCCAATGAAATGTAATAGGTGGACCTTTGGGGAAGAATGGCTAAAGGAAGTTGATTGAACTGGAAAGTGTACACTTTTTGTTCTTCCTCTTTCTCCCTTCTACTTCAAAAGCTGACATGAAGGCTGGCATTCAGAAGATACATTGGACCCTGAGGATAACACTGTAAATGACTAGGGTAGTGAAACACAACAGGTAGACAGGCCTGGCCCTTCAGGGTCACTGTACCATCCTGAAATGCCAAACTCCAGGCTTACTTTACATAAAAGAATAAACTTTTGGATATATAAGTCACTGTTTGTGCCCATGTTAGTATCATCTGAACACAATTCTTGCCAAAATAATCTATAACCTGTTTTACTGAGCTGATCTACCTTGTCAGTTGATGAGAGGATATCTGTTGAGAGTTACACCGCACTGTGTGACCCTTTATTAGTTGGGACTTCAAACTAAATTTAGCCAAAAGAAAGAAAAGAAAAGAGAGAAAGAGGAAAGGAAGGGAGGGAGGGGGGAGGAAGGGGGGAAGGAAGGAAGGTAGGAAGGAAGGAAGGAAAGAAGGGAGGAAAGAAGTTAGTTTCCGTAACTGAAAGCATCAGTTAGGGCTGACACCAGGCACAGCCTGACCTTAGGCCTAAGGTCAGACCCTTGGGACTTCATCATCAAGCTGGTTACTCTCAGGGTAGCAGGACAACTGCAGCAATCCCAATCACCTTTGTATCCTTACTACCCTGAGCCCACAGGCAGAATGAAAGCCTCTCTTCTGAAGCCCCTGAGAGATCTCCTTAGGTCTCACTGATTTTAATCAGATTAAGTGCATATTTCTGTATCAATTACTGTGAAGGCTGGGGGTTGGGGTAGTTGATTCATTTGGTTTGTGCCAACATCAACCAGGACCTACTGCTACAGATAGGAGTGCAGTCCATTCCACACAAACAACATGGCCAAAAACCAGGCAGGGTGTGGTCAAGTGCCAAGTATGTTATAGAGACAATAAAAATTCAAAGAGGTCTTGAAAACTTAGTATATGAACCCACCAGTTTCTCCAGGAACCTAGGAAGAGACTTCTCCAGGAGCCTGGGAAGAGAATGTGACCCAAAGAAAAGTTAGCAAACTGCTTTTAGCTCAGCAAGTGAGGATTTAAAGCAAACCCCTTTCATTGCTAGTCATGGCTATCCTCGCATTCATTCCTGCTGTTCACATGATGGTTCATGGACACTTTTTCTCTCCAGACCAGAAGCAGCCAGGGCTGGCAGACAGTTCTCTTTGTGGTGGCCTCAAGGTTAAATCTACTCCAAGTTTTTCTGCATACACATTTTGCAAGAGATTACATGGCCCTGAGACACTGCTTCCATGAGAACTCTAAGTAGATGAGTAATGAGCTTATCATTGTTGTTATGCCTGAAGACTCAGCTAATTTCTTTTTTTGTACGGTTCAGCCAGTCTAGCACCTTAAATGTTCAGGCTCTGTTTTCCCTTTCCTTAGTCTATGTACACCAAATCTACATTCATATGCACACCCAGCCTGTCATACAGAGTAAGTTCTTTTATAAACAAGTTCAATCTGAAATAAAGTAAATTTTATTTCATTTCTTAGTTTCTCTAGGAGACAGAAAAGTGGCATCCATGTGTCCATAATTGATTTTTTAAAAACCATAAACTATTAGTCATATTTATGTTAGTTTCAGTTTGTTCAATACTATTTTCAGAGCTATGAGTTTAGATATAGCTAAATAACACTAATTCCCAATTTCTCCTTTCCCTTTCTTCTGTAAAAATAACCATTACTCTGAAATTGGTATATATCATTTCCATCCTTTCTTCATTTTGTGGAGTTGGGTGACATTTTTCTCCATGTGTTCTTGAATCTCCAAGATTCAAAATTATGGTTCAATCCTAATACAGTTAGGATCCCAGCAATAAGCTGATGACGTACTCAAAGGGCTAGTGAGGGCAGGCTAATGAAGGAACTGTCTGCAGAGGCATGGAAAGTATGAAAGAACGAGACATGGTAAAACACCCAGGGAATAGAAACAGTAGGAAGCCCTTACCACCTGGAACTTGAAAAGGCAAAGGGAGGGAGTAATGTTTCTAGAACCGGGGGTGAGCTGGGGCATGGGAGGGGTCTAACAGGAGCTTTGACCCCCAGTAGAGGAATTAGAGGATCTCTGTTGTTGCCTAAAACAAGTCCTACTAGGAAAAAACAGTACCAGGCCCTTTTTCCTCCCCACTTTGATCTCCTGCCTGTGCCTTCCATTGGCCAATTGGAAGCCAGGAGACTCTGTCTGATGTGTCCTTGAAAATAAGTTTCTTGTGGTATAAAGCAGGAAAGAGAAGAGTAGAAAATGGGTCTGGGAAGCCAAACGGATAATAACACAATTGTTCTGTGTTTTAAAAATTAACATAAATATTATCATAAAGTACATAAACTTAATTTAAAAGTGATATATAAACTGCTTCCTTCCACCCAAACATAAGCTGAAAGTTCAAGTCACTGAACTAGAATTTTTATCTGTGCACGCTACGATTGTTCACCAAAATGCATTTGGCGATGAGAGAAAGGGAAGGACCATCTTCAGAACTGCCAGGTGCTCCACCCTTCACCGTGCCCTAGTGTAAAATAGAGATACAGCAGCTAAAACAAGTGCTGTTAGCACATAAGCACCATTGCCCAGTTAGTTAGTTTGTTTTTTTAAAAACAGCTTCACTGAGATGTAATACAAAAACCATACAATGTACCCATTAAATGTGTGCATTTCAATTGTTTTTAGTATTTTCACAGAGTGTACATGCATCTATTACCACAACCAGTTGTAGAACATTTTCATTATCCCAAAACAAAATATCACACTTCTTTTCAAAAAGAAGTGAGCATAAAATCACCCCAGTACTCTCTTTTTAAAATCTTTTGGTAATTTGCTATAACATCACAAAAACTAGCATTACTATCTAATTTAAGCAGTTCCCTAACTTACACGATTTACAATTTTCTTCTAAACTTTGACAACAAAATCTAAAGAAAACGATATATTATGGTAACCTATTGAATCACTGGTAACATTAATGTTCTTCCCTTATTTATAACCCTCAAACACAGACGCCCAAACTAATTTGTCAAACATGTCAATAACCTCATGTTACCTTCTTACTCTTTTAAATTACTATGAGATATGCTCTGAGGTTTTTAATGAACTTTGGCTAGGTTTTTTAATTATTTGAGACTTGTTTCAATATTGTCTTAGGTAACTGAAATACCATGTAGGATACAAAATTGTGTATGTTTTAAATTATGCTAATAGAGACAAGCACGAAAGATCATGAAATTCCTTGGAGGTAGTTCTCTTTATTGATTAATCAGAACCTTTATTCATGTGTTGCCTCTAATTTGAATTCTTTCATCTAAGTACAGTGTACAGAAAAAAGTAGACGTTCAGAGGGGAACAAACAAAATGAAGGATGATAAAACGGTGTATGTGTGTGAGCAAACAGAAGTGAGCGTTTGGCATTGTTTCACTCTGAAAAGGAGAAGGCTGAGGAACAACGTGGCTGACCTCGCATTTAAAGAGAGGATGTTAATTCATCTACATATTTCCACTGATGCCTGTTCTACCCTCTTCCTGGACAGAATCATGCACTTACACTTCAGCTACCACTTATTTTCCACACATAGATTCTGGATTTATTGCTCTGGCCCTAAACCTCTCTTTCGGTTCTAGACTTACATATTTCATGGACATCTTTTGAAATGAATGGAAAGATAGAAGTTCTCAAATGAGAAATACAAACAATAATACTAATTTAAAAAACAAATGGGAATTTTAAAACAGAAAAATATCATTTCTGAAATGAATGTCAAGAAACTCAGAAAACCCTCAAATATTCTTAGGAATGCACTGCTCCACCAGGGTACTCAATAGGATTAAATATACCATAAAATTCTAAGGGTGATTATGTGGAATGAAACAGATCTTTCCTGAAGCCAAGTGAAGTTTTGCTGGGGTAGGGTCAAAGACTTAAAACTTCTAGATATTATATTATATCAATGAGAAAACACCAGGAAGATAAAAACATTTTGTTTGTTGTTTTATTTTAGTTTTTAATCTTTGCCACAATTTTTAATTACAAAAGTGATAATATCTATAATTTTTTCCAGTAATACAAACGTGCATAGAGAGTAAAGAGGAAGGAAGTTATCCCTCATCTCTTAACTCCAGTCTTGAAAATAAATGCTGTTAACAGTTTGGTATCTATCCAAGCTCTTTACTATGCATGTAAAATACAGACATGTATTGAAAAGTTTTCCTTTTAAATATAAATAGGATCATTTATGTATCTTCTAATCTGTTCTTTTCATTCAGTGATGTATTTATCGTGTGCCTTTTTTATTTTAGAACATTCAAATATATTCATTCTTTTTGATGGCTGCTAGTGTTAATGTATTATCATTACTTAACCACTTCCTATTGGTGATTGTGGTAGATTAAATTATGGATTCCAATTCTTCTGTTTTATAGTATCACCAACGCCCTTACGATGGCTTCATGGTGGTCTTGGTACAATTCCCTGTGTCTTCGCAGGGACTTGGCCACATTACTTGCTCTGGCCATTGGGATGGTATCAGATGTGACACAAGCAGAGGCCGGAAATGCAGTTTAGGCGGTCGGGCTTGCCCTCTCGATCTTCTGTCAGTCCTGAGAAGAACATGCTCCAGGTATGGCACAGAGCTTTCCAGCCAACGTGTAGACATCATGAGTGTGAGAATTAATGTGTGCTTTTATGACACTAGTTTTACAGTGGTTTTGTTAGGCGGCATCACTATGGTGACGGCAGACTTACAGAATGGTCACTTAAGTGTATTCCCACTTTTTATTACTATTATAATTAATATACGTCTCTCTTGACTTTCAGTCAGATAAATTCCTAGAAGCATAATTGCTAGGTTAAATCTCAGTATTTTTGAAGCTTAGATAGATAATGTTGATGCTGATAAATATTACCACTTGTTGAGCATGTTCTACATATCAGACTCTAAGTCTTTCATATGTGACAGAACTGTAAAGGGGCTGAGACTTCACTCTCCTTGTGAGCTAACTAGCTACCCTGCCAGTTTCATAGACAGATGCTGACAGAGACAGGAGACTCCTGGGTCAGAGACGGAGGACTTGCTACTCACAGCACAGCATTAGTTCCCCTTGCCCAGGTGCCGGAGGGGCCTCACAAACTGGCCCAATGGATAATTGCACGTGCAGTGCATTGTGTTATAGAAGGAGATTCCCAAGTTTAGGGAATCCAAATCTGTTGTAATGATGGTAAGCGAGTCTGCCGTTTGCTCCAGAGGCAGACACGATATGTTCCAAGGCTGTTCCCTACACAAATATTCATGAACAGATAGTCCAGAACAAAGGGCAATCCTAGAAGTTTGAGGGACCTATGGACAATTGTCTCCTAGTGGTATTAACTTACTTACTCCTCTCTACTTTACAAATATAAAAATTAAAGCGCCAAGTTATTAACTTTCCCAAGATCATACAGATCAAAAGTCAGGCATAATGGTTAATTTTTCTATAACAAAGATAGATTTCATTTTAAGGAAAATCTTTAGTACTGCAATGTAGTACATGAACCCAATTTTTTCATTATCATGTGTAACAGCAGCCTTTTGACTTTATTTAGCTGTTCAGTTTGTATAAGTAAAGAAATCATATCTTGGTAACCCTAGCTAGAGAGAATGTTTTCCATAAATTTATTTTAAGAAAACAAGATGCTTTCTAGGAAGAGAGTGTATGAGGGTAAAAGCTGAAACTGTCCAAGCTGTCCAAGCTGTCCAGAGACAAATATGTACTTCAGAGATAATGCAGAAGCTTGATTTTATTGTCAACCAGTGTGAGTGCAACTACTGCCTACGTAGGTCTTCTGTACTGATTATTAAGTGAAACAATAAAGAAAGCAATGTGAATATGGATTTTTCTATTAGTTGAGGGCCAGGAGAGAAACAATTCTACTTGGTAATATTGTATAATCTTATTAAATAAGGTTTTATGAAGATTTAGCCTTTTACCATCTAATAATTGTTTCACCAAAATTTTCAAGTGATACCTAAATGTTCATTTGAATGTGTTTAATGGAATACATATTCATTTTCTGTAGGGGGTTGCCACAATTGTAACAAGGTCATGTCTGTGTCCAAATATAATTAAGATCTATAAAGAAATCATACAACTATACCAATAAAGGTATAGAACCCGAGAAAGATCAGATTTCTAAATTGGTTGTTTAGAATTCAGTGTCTGGGTAAAAGGTTATTTTAATTTCCACTTTCTTCACCCACCTGAAATTCCCTGTTCTGGAGACACATACCTGTTGCACTGCTGACCTGAGGCTTATCTCAGAGCCTTGTGTTTTGAAGGGCTAGGTTAGTCTTTGATTGCTCTAACCAGCAGAAGTCTTATTAGTTTCAGGAATACTTATCCAAATACATCACTTACATTTAACTTATCAAGTCAGTTCTTTAAGATACGTATTAATATTATGTACATGCTTTCGTGTTTTTAAAAGAAAGACAGGATTTTTTCCCAACAAAGAATAAAGGAATAACCCTCTTTTACTCCCTAAATAAAATTTTACTCTATTCATCTGATTTATTGACTCATGGAATTCAAGGACATGCTGAATATCCAATAATGGCACTCAGTCTCAGAAACAAGGGAACCAAGGTCCCGACTGCGATTATAATAACATTTCATAAGACACTGCGTCCTACACAACCACTTTGTAAAGCTTATTACTCACCAGTTTCCCATCATTGTATGGGTTCTCTTGGCCAAAAAGCATGCAGAGGAGACTCACTGTGTCGTGTGCATACATATCAAACAACATATAAAAATGGAAATCCTCAGAGTAACCATGGGGATGGGGCACACGTTTTCAGGAAAAGAAACAGAGCAGGGGAGCCCCTCAATGATGTTCTTCCTTCTGATTTTCTCCAGCAAGTTGCAGTTTACTCTTTCTCCATATGTAAGAGGCCTTATTTGAACTGGAAAATAGGCAAAGAAAGATGTAAATAATAAAAAGCAATATAACCAAGTCTGTGATGATAATATTTGTTAATAAGCCTTCAGGCTAGGAATACAGAGAAAACCAATCATTCAATTCTCATACCTGTGTTGTAGAATTTTAGAATTAGATGTAGAATGGTTACCTCATTTTCCCTAGTGAAGCTCAGGTAATCATCAATGCTAACTAATTGACCACTTTTATTCAACAGCATACATTGAGATCTTAACTATATGCCAGGAACTATGCCAGATAGTTAAAGAACATTTTTTTATAATTTTTTAAAAGATTTTACTTATTTATCTTTAGAGGGGAAGGGAAAGAGAAAGAGAGAGAAATATCAATGTACGGTTGCCTCTCGTGCGTCCCCTACTGGGAACTGGCCTGCAATTCAGGCATGTGCCCTGACTGGGAATGGAAAAAAACGGTTGTTTGGTTCGTGGGGCTGAGCTCAATCCACTGAGCTACACCAATCAGGGCAACACTTATTTTTTGAATAGGTTATACACTCAAATGATTGGAAGTGAAAACGAAACAAAAAATACACACTGTAAAGTTTTATTCCCACAGAGGTTCCCATCTACCATTTTCCCCATTCCACATACCCTAGAGGTAGCAGGGCCAACCGTCCTTGTGCCCTTCTGGCTTGTGCTTTTTATCTTGGCACCCTGTTATTCTCAAAAGTATGCTGTTTTAAATAATAAAAGTAAGAGGGAAAAATCAAAAGTTTGAAAACAGGACAACTTCAGAAAATATCAATGAAACCAAAAGCTAGTTCTTTGGGAAAAAAAAAAAACAATAAAACTGACAAACGTCTAACCATACTGACCAAGGAAAAAAGAAAGAGGAAAAAATTACAAAGGATACTGAGGAAAGACTACAAACAACTCTATGTTCATAAATTGACAACTTAGATAAAATCATTAAGAGTTACAATCTAAACTCACTCGAAGGAAAAAATAAAACAATACAAAACCAACAATCCTATAAGAAATAAAACTAAGTTTGTAGTTAACCCCCTTCCCACAGAGAAAACTCCTGGCCCAGATATTTCACTGGGAAATTTAAAAAAACTTTTAAAGAAGAAATAAAACCAATGTTATACCTCTTTCAGAAAATAGACAAAAAAAGAAAATACTTTTCAATCATTTTATGATGCTATTCCTAATATCACAACCTAAGACACTGTAATAAAAGAAAAAGAAAGATCAATATACCCCAACAAACATAGATGTAAAAATCCTCAACAAATTATTAACAAATAAAATCTAGTAATATACAAAAAAGATAATACAGCCCTGGCTGGTGTAGCTCAGTGGATTGAGCGTGGGCCTGTGAACCAAAGGCTCGCTGTTTAATTCCCAGTCAGGGCACATGCCTGGGTTGCAGGCCAGTTCCCAGCAGGGGACGTGCAAGAGGCAACCATACATTGATATTTCTCTCCCTCTCTCCTTCCCTTCCCCTCTAAAGATAAATAAATAAAATCTTTTAAAAAAAAGATAATACAGAATGACTAAGTGAGGGTTTATCCTGGAAATAAAATGTTGGTTCAACTTTTGAAAAGTCAGTGTAATCCACCAGATTACCAGGCTAAAGAAAAAAGAAAATATGATTATCTCAATAGCATCTGAAAAAATTCAACATCTCTTCACAATAAAAACTCTCAACAAACTAAAATAGAAGGGAACGTTTTTAACCCTAATAAAGAATAACTATAAATAACAGACAACTAATATCAATTTTAATGGGAACAAGGCAAAAATACCCTCCTTTCACCACTCCTACCCTATATCATAGTGAAAGTCCTAGCCAGTGCAACGAGGTAAGAAAAATAAAGTCATTCAGATTGTAAGGGGGAAAACATTTTATTTGCAGATGACAGGATTGTTTACATAGAAAAATAAACAAATGGGACAAAATCTAACTAACAAGATTTTGCACAGTAAAGGAGAACAATGAAACAAAAAGCCCACAGAATGGGAGAACATATTTGCTGATACATCTGATAAGGGGTTAATGTCCAAAATTTATAAAGAACTTTCAAAACCCAACACCAAAAAAACAAACAACCCAATTAAAAAATGGGCAAAGGACCTGAACAGACACTTCCCCAAAGAGGATATACAGATGGCCAATAGACATATGAAAAGATGCTCAATGTAACTAATCATCAGAGAAATGCAAATTAAAATCACAATGAGCTACCACCTCACGTCCGTCAGAATGGCTATCATCTATAAATTAACAAACAACAAGTGCTGCTGAGGATGTGGACAAAGGGGAACCTTCTGCACTGTTGGTGGGAATGTGGATTGGTGCAGCCACTGTGGGCAGCAGTATGGAGATACCTCACAAATTAAAAATGGATCTGCCTTTTGACCCAGTGACCCCACTTCTGGGAATGTATCCAAAGGAGCCCAAAATACTAATTAGAGAGAACATAAGTACCCCTATGTTCACTTCAGCATTATTTACAATCACTAAGATATGGAAGCAGCCCAAGTGTCCATCAGTAGATGAGCAGATAAAACAACTACTAGGCATTTACAAATGAAATACTACTCAGCCATTAAAAAAGAAAAATCCTACCCTTTGCAACAGCATGGATGGACCCAAAGAACATTATGCTGAGTGAAATAAGCCAGTCAGAGAAAGACAAATACCATATGATTTCACTCATATGTGGAATCTAATGGAAAAACTGAACTAACAAGCAAAATAGAGACTGACTCATAGATAGAGAGCAGGATGACTCTCTAAGTGGGGAGCAGGGATTGAGCAAAAAGGAAAAAGGACACATGGACATGGATAACAGTGTGGTGATTGTAGGGGAGAGTAGAAGAGGACTAAGTGGTAGTGGGAAAAACTCAATAAAAATACATAAATATAAAATTCCAAACAATATACCCCTAAAAGTTCACAAAAACTCATAAGTGAGTGAGTTCAGCAAGAATTCAAGATAAAAAATCAAAAATATAAACATCAATTATATTCCTATATACTCACAATAAGCACTTGGATTTGAATTTTTTAAAAATACTATTTACAATAGCACCCCCCAAAATGAAAACACACATATATCTAACCAATGGTATATAGGATCTATATGCTGAAAACTATAAAATACTAATTAAATAAATCAAGAAGACTAAATAAGTGGACAGACATATCATGTTTATGGATTGATAGACTCAATAATGTTGATACCACATTCTCCCCAATGTGATATACAGATTCTACATACCCCTCATCAAAATCCTAGCAGAATTTTTTGTAGGTATCAATAACCTGAGTTTAAAATTTCTGGAAAAAGACAAAGGAACTAGAATAGCCAAAATAAATTTGAATAAGAACAACAAAATTGGAGGAGTCGCTTCTGATTTCAAGAACTACTAAAAAGTATACTAACCAGAGACAGTGTAGCACTGGCGGAGAGAAACACATAGGTCAACAGACCAGAATCAAGAGCCCAGATATAGACTCATACAGTCGTGTTCAACTGACTTTTGACGTAGGTCAAAGGCAATTCAGTGGAGAATGGATGGATAATCTTTCTAATAATAGTGCTAGAATAATTGGATGTCCATAAGCCAAAACAAAAACAAACAAGCAAACAAAAGACTCCACAACATAGACCTCATACCTTATTTTGAAAATTAACTGTAAGTGGATCATAGTGCTAAAAGTAGTCATAAAATGATACAACTTCTAGAAGAAAGCATAAGAAAAAATATGCAGGACGTTAGGCACAGAATTTTTAGGTATGATCAACCCCAAAAGCACAATGCATAAAAGAAAAAAACTGATCATCTGGGTTCTACCAAAATTAAGCCCTTTTGCTCTGCAAAGGACACCATTCAGAGAATGAAAAGACAAGCCACAGACATAGGAGAAAATGTTGTCAATCCCATTTTGAAAGGGCTTGTATCTCAAAAAAATTCATTAGGATGAAAATAAACCTCCCAACTTAAAAAATGGGCAAAAGTAATGAGCAGACCTTTATTTAAAAAGATATGTACATGTCGAGTAAGCATATGAAATACTTTCAACATCATTAGTCACTGAGGACACATAAATTAAACCACAACAAGATATCACCATGCACTAACTAAAATGGATAAAACAAAAATACTGATGATAGCAATTGTGGGCAAGAATGAGAAGCAACTGGAAATCCCATGTGTTGTTGATGGGTATGCAAGATGGTAGAGCCACTTTGGAAAGCAATTAGGCAGTTCCTTACAAACTTAAACGTACACCTACTACGTAACCCAGCAATCCCACTCCTAGGCATTTACCCGAGAGAAATGAAAGATTTATTTTTACACAGAAACCTCTATGCAAATGTTTATAGCAGCTTTACTGGTAATAATCAAAAACTGGAAACAACCCACATGTCCTTCAACAAGGGAGTGAATAAGTAGACTATGATATATCCATACAGGAAAATTCCAGTCAGCCACAAAAATGAATTTTTGATTCATGCCACAAAATGAACCACTCTTAAATTCATCTGATAAATGAAAAGGGGTCAGACCTAAAAGAATATAACTCCCTTAATATGAAATTTTGGACTAGCAAAATTATAGATATGGAAAACATATCAGTGACTGTGGGCTGAAAGGTGGGGTGAGGGACTGACTACAAAGGGGAAGCATGATGGAATTTTGAGGGTGAGGAAAGTTCTGTATACAGTTGTGGGGGGAGATATAAGACTAATAATTTGTAGGTAAATTAAGTAATGTCAACCAGGGTGTGAGCAAAACATAAGAGAGAGGGCAGACTGTGACACATGACGCTAACTGGATTACAAATAAATCACATAGCCACAGTGAAGCAGGTGAAGAAATGAGTAACCTAAGTAACTTTGGAAAACAGTGCTTTGACTAGATACTATAAGGCTGATGACAAAAGGAACTGTGCCTAAGTATTATATGATAAAACTACTTTATATGTGTACTAGGACTGAAAAACATGAAGATATACTGAAGGTAATGAGAGCCAGGTCTCCTACTACGACTAGCCAGTCATAGAAATAAGTTAAGGCCAGCAAAGGGAATAAATTGTGCTTCTGAATTTGAGTGGGAATATCCATATGAATTCATGTTTTGTTTATTTATATATATACACATTTATGTATAAGGTGTGTCCAGAAGGTACCAGCCATGTAATATTAGAAATAGAGGGATTTACTGAAGAAGATACAAGAACACTGTACATAGGACAATGATACCTCAGTCCCCTTCAAAGTAGGCACCTTGGGACCTCACACAGTTCTCCCAATCACCATCAGCTGCCCCATCGTCTTTTCCTGAATCTCATTGGCAGTCTGAAATCTCTTCCCTTTCAAAGGTGATTTAGTTTTGGGAAAGCCGAGAGTTGCAGAGCACCATATCTGGGTCGTGGGGTGGCTGAGTCACCTTGGAGATTTGAAGTTTCACTGAAAAACTCTGCACAAATGTGATGATGTATGAGTCAGCACATTGTTGTGATGAAGCTGCCAATCACCAGTTGCCCATAGCTGTGGACTTCTGAATCATCCAAATAGTTTTCACGGAGGAATGTTTAAGTTTAACACAAAATCTGATGTGGATTCATTGCTCTAATCACTCAGTCATTTTTTAATGCAACCACCACACAGTACACATGCTCACTCAATGGCATCTACCACCCCCACTGACTAGTACAGTGAAGTTGTTGTTGTTCACCCATGTGCATTCCAATACACTGTTCTTGACTGCCAGGTTACATAAATGTCATGCAAACCATTCTCATTATATTAACAATGGCTGGACTTTTTCCAGACACCCCTCATGTATGTAAAATAAACATACAGAAATATAGATATGAATGTATATGCCTATATTGGTATTTATATATATCCCCTATCTTTATTTCTGAGAGGAACTAGCAGCAGTGACACCCTAGCATTCAGATTTTAAACACCCTTCTTTAATAAAAAGGAACAGGGCTCCTCAGACAAGTGGTTTAATCCAGAGCTGGGCAGAGAAAATATAAGACAAGCCTATAAATCTTGCAGTGACAGAAAGTAAGGAAGTGCTTAAAAAAAAAAGACAGGACATACAGCTCCTTAATGTCTTCTGAATAGCCAAAGATAGAACAATTTGAGTAATAAATGAATAATAGTTTTGGATTATAACCCAAAGACCAAAACACATATACATAAGCCCATACCAATATAAATAAATAATTAAATACATAAATAAATTGAAATGTACTGCACTGTCTCTGCTTTCTGACACCCCTTACTCACCAAACAAGTGTATTTATCACAACGTTCAAAATAAATAAATAAATAGGAAGATGGGAGAAAACTTCTCTTTACAAAAGAATTCCAATTAAAAAGTGAGGAAAACAGAAAGTCACCACTATCACACCATGATAACTGTTGCTGGCAAGATAAATCAGCTACCATTAGTAGGTGAAAGTTTAAGGAGAAATAGGATATTTGCATAAACACCCACGTACCACCGCCTACATTGCCTCATTTGCTTTCACAAATGTATGATGTCCCACTGCATGTATTTCTCATCTCGTAGTTACCAGCGGAAACCTCTGTGGACCCACTGCTGTCCGAATGGAATGGAGAATGGGTAGGAGGTGGAATCAAGTTGTAAAGCATGGGCTTTGAAGAGAGATAGACCTAAGTCCGAATAACAATCCTGTCACTTTCGGGCTGTCTGGCTGCAGGCAAGTTACTTAACTTCCCCAAATCTCAGTTGTCTCAATAGTAAAATGGGAACATAGCTACTACCATCATAAGATTGTAGCTAGGATCAAGTGAAACAACAGATCATATGGATTCAACAGATGATGTACATTGTTATTGTTATTATTCGATCAGAAATTTTCCAAAATATCAGCTGAACTGTGTGAGACAATTTAAAGAGTATACGTTTCTTCCTGATTACATATTATCCTATTCAGGCCTAAAGAGTAATCTTAGGAAATGTAAAATAGAGCTGTAGCAACATCACCATAACTTTGACCTTATTCTTATTTGGCCAGTAGAAAAAGTGAATATACTTTACTTGGTGAACCAAAGTGTCAGAGATCTTATAAGAAGCATTATACTGGAGACTGATTCAACTAACAGATAATCTTCGCTGTCCTGGGCTGATTGATTAAAAAGTCAGAGACTCCTCTGAATTCGAATCTCTATACGCAGAGATAATACCAAAAGCTCTGGACCATCCACATAAGGTGAGAAACCATTCTCATTTCTCATTGTCCCAACAAAATATGAAAACTAAATTTTTTGTTCACATTTCTCTATTCACAAAATACTTTTTCAACTCCAAGGGGAAGAGGTCGTAGGCAACTTTGCTGTCATTTGTGTATTTGCAATGTCAAATCATTGCCAAAATAGATGCCTTTTCCTCACCTCCCGATAAAATATACAAATATCGGTGGTTAAAGGAGTGAGACAGAGCCTCTGTCGGCAGAAGTGTTCAAAATTGTTCCTTAACTCACTCACTTAACAAGGACTTACCAAGCATCTACTGTGGGCCAGACGTTGTTTGGTGTCAACAATAAAAAGAGCAAAATAAAAAGAACAAAACTTCTGTCCTCAAATAGCCTACAGCCTAAGTAAGGGGAGATAAGACATACTGACAATTTTAAGGCAATGTGATAAGTACTTTGGGGGGCAATAGAATGGCTTCAATAGAAGAGGTTAAGCGTCTGTGGAACTCACCAGACTGGCAAGAGGAAGGGCATACCTGGCAGAGGGCACTGAGCCTTTAAGCACAAAGACATGCCAGGAGGCTTTGAACTCAAGGTTCCCTTGGGGGAGCAGGTACAGATGGGCTGGTGAATTAGGCTGAAGCCATTAGCAATTTCAGCTGTATCCTGTTCAGTGGAAAACTACTAGTTCAAAGGGGGAACATTTTAATGTTTTCTAAGCTAGGGATTAAGAATCAGATTTACTATTTTTAAAAATCATTGTAGTAGCTATGTGAAGATGTATTGGGAAGGGTGATTAGAAAGCCAGTTAAAAGGCCATATGGTGCCCTGGCCCATGTGGCTGGTTAGGCATCATCCCACAAACCAAAAGGTCGTGGATTTGATTCAAGACACTTGCCTATGTTGCAGGTTTGATCCCTGGTCTGGGTACATATAGAAGGTAGCCAATCAATGTTTTTCTTTCACATCGATGTTTCTCTCCCTCTCTTTCTCCCCACTTTCCCTCTCTAGAAAAAAATAAATAAATATTTAAAAAATAAAAGCCTATATGATATTGTAGTGAGAAAGGATGTGGTCCTCATGGAATTCATGTTTCCCTGACTGAAAAGATCTTTATTTTTGAATGGTGTCAACAAGTATAAAAATATTTATCAATTGAAAATCAAGAGAGAAATCAGGGGAAAAGTCAGGCACTTAAAAGAATGAAAGAGACTAGTAATATAATGAATTCTCAGGTATCCAGACTGGTTCTTTCTAGTAGATGAATTAGTTTATTGAAGACTTAAGATTCTTTTCTCTAACTCTGTACTTGCTTAAGTTCTTATGTGGTTTGCTGGATGGCAGAGAAAAAATTAATGAAAGGCTGAATTTAATCGACCTGTCTACCTTACTTCTGCTTAATATGGGGTTTCAAGGAGAAGGTGAAAACTCTCATTACCTTAAAGTGTTTGAATTATCTGTGGAATGCACGTACATATTCATTTCTGCAGATAAATCAGGTCATTGCAAGAGAAAACGTACATACTGAGAGAATAATTGCCTCTGCATTGGCGCTCTAAAACACTCTCCCACTTTTCATATTAAACGCTTTATTTGGTCCCTTTCTCTGAATAATATATGCGGTGCTCATTTCTCTTTCACCGGATGAGGCTCACGTTCTGATGAAATGTCTTACAGCTGTGGTTTGATGGCCATTCTCCTGGCAGTGGTAACTGTCCAGACTCTTAAACGCAAAGCCGTGTTGTCATTTCACTGTAGAAGGCTTCTTGTTAAGTGTGAATCTTACAGCAGAACTATTTTCAATACTCTTTCTTAGCTACTTACAGGCAGATTTAGAAATACCTATTCACTCACAAAGCAAGAAATGAATTTTACCGTAGAGACAAGGCAGGGGAGCAGAAGCCTTCTGTTTTCCTCTCCGTCTGGTCACGACGGGCAAGAATGAAGAAGGGCTGTTTTTTAACTAGAAGAATGTTTGAATTCTGTATATTTACCAATTTTTATACTCATTATTTAAATTTTTTCCGTTCAGAAGCGGTATTTAATACTTTAGTCCTCCTAAAATTAAAAACATTTTCTAATCCTGGACTCTCGCCTGCCGCAGAGTATTTGTTTGCCAAATTACCCGAACGCCGCACGATCACAGTGAGGAGATCGGTAACTAAAAAAGCGGACAGACCAGGACCTCCAGGAAGTTGACTGAGAGGAAACTACATATCCCGGCGTGCCCCGCTCACGCACAATGGAGCCCTGTCGTCATTCAGGATACCGGGCGTCGCGTTCCGGGCGCGCCGCGGGATTCCGGTCTGGATCCCGCCCCGGGCGGAGGGCCCTCCTGGGCCGGGAAAACTGCAATTCCCGGCATGCTCTGCTACGGGTGCGCCTGCCTACGAGAGCTACGGCGCCTGGGAGCGGGTTGGTTTAAAGTGGTCTTTTAGGTCTATGGAAACCGGCCTTCCTGCTGCCGGTCAGAGCCACAGGCGGACAGATGGACAGTGGGGTGAGGCTGCTGGGCTCTGGGAGGGTGAACCGGGAATGGAGGTGCGGGGCCCATGGGGGAGTCGGCGGCTCACGAAAGGCCACCCTCACCTCTCCGTGCCGTCCGTTTCCCCTCCCTGGCGCAGTTGAGTCTCGCTCTCTGGACCTCAGGATCCTGATTTAAGGCATTTTTGCGCTGGACGGCGGTGAAACCGTTAAAGAGCAAAGTTTTTGTGTTGGTCTGACTCTAACCGAAGGAGGGAAGAGAGTAGCACCAAGGAAGGCCTCCAGATAAGCACCACCATCGTCTCTCCTTCTCTTTATTTATATGTTAGGTTGGAGGTCATAGGTTCCTGGGAAAGCCATTTCGATGTTAATAAGATTCGATATCGGCCGCCTGTTATCCTCCCTGGCCTGCTTATTAGAATGCAGGTGTTAGGAATTTACAGTCGTGTATTGCTATTTCCCCATTACTTGGCACTTGGGCTAGAACAGGATAGACATTTCTTAAATTTTTGTTGAATTACGCCTGTTTGTAGCCACCCACAGACCCATGGATTGCGCTAGGGTCTGAAGATAGAAAAGGATTAAGAACGTGACTCTATTTTGAAGAAGCTCACATTAGTGTGACTTGAACACCCACGCACTCCTCATGTCCCTGATTTATCAGTCTCGGAGCACCCAGGCCTAGGTCCCTGAATCCTTTCTGTTCTCTGGTATCCAGCCTCGTGGCTTTATAAGCCACGTATATATTGACAACTTCAAAATTTGTAGCTACAGATTGCACTACTTCCTGGAAATTCAGATCTACAAGTTCAATCCTACTGTGCATCTTTACTGTTTTAAAATTGATATGGCCAAAACAACTCTTGATCTTCCCTCTAAAACTGGTTCTTCTTAATAGGCTTCCATTGTCGCAATTAATGGCAACACCATCTTTCTAAATGCTTCCTTTCTCTCATATCACCTAGCTAATCCATCAACAAAACCTATCTTTACACTATGTCTGAACTCTGACCACTTCTTTCTATTCATTGCTATCACTCTGGTCCTAGCCAGTGGCATCTCCTGCCTTTATTATTGTAGCAGCTGCCCAACTGGTCCTACTTCTGCTGTTGACCAACCATCCCGGGGGTAGCCAGAGTGGTCCCATTAAAAGGTAAGCTGTATCACAGCACTCCTCAGCTCTAAATCCTCCAGTGCCTCTGAGAGTCACTGAGTGTTAAACCCGAACTTTTTTTTTTTTTAAACACCGATTTTTTTCCGATTTTATTTATTTATCTTTAGCGGGGAAGGGAAGGAGAGAGGGAGAGAAACATCAATGTATGGTTGCCTCTTGTGCGTCCCCTGCTGGGAACTGGCCTGCAACCCAGGCATGTGCTCTGACTGGGAATCGAACCGCGATCATTTGGTTCACAGGCCCGCACTCAATCCACTGAGCTACGCCAGCCAGGGCTAAACCCGAACTTTTATAACAGCTTGTAAGGCCCTATGTGATCTGATCCCACTATTACCCTTTGACCCCAACTCCTACTGTTCTCCCCTTCACTTGTTCCTCTCCAGCCAGACTGATGACCTTACTTTTTTTTGGATCCATTGGCATTCTGACTTCAGGTCTTTGCATTTACTGTTTGCTCTTTCTGGACCTCTCTGTCCCCCAGCTATCCACATGGCTCACTCCAGCACCTTCTTCACGGGTCTTTGCTCAAATAACATCTCAGTGAGGCTTTCTGTGCCCACACTGTTAAAATGGAAGCCTGCGCCACAGTCTCCATCCCATCCTCTTTTCTTCTTTTTCCCCGCTGCACTTATCACCAAGGAACAAACTATGCATTTTACTTAATGTCTATATTTCTTAGCTGGAGAAGAAGCTCCATGATGGCAAGGAGTTTTGTCTGTTTAGTTCATTGCTTTACTCCCCAAACTCTATAAGGGTATCTGGCTTGTAGTAGGTATTCAGGAAATGTGTATTAGATGTGTGAGTGAATGAGGACAAGCCACCGACCAAGTTCTTTTCCATTGGTTGTGATACACAGCATTGCGTCTCTGGCCTGTTACTTTGGAGCCAATAGCACATAGTTGTAACTTTTGTCAGGTATAGGAATGGAGCCTCTGTCCACAGAAGCAAGTATTCCCTTTCTAAAGTCACCTGGCTTTTCCTGGTATTAAATGACATTGGGCTTATACTATGCTCTCAGTGAGGTAACTTACGTAGGAGGTCCTTGGAAATACTCTCCCTAAATGTAAAAACAGGATTGTATTAATTGGATAATGATGTATTTTTGAAAGTAGTTGTGAATGAACTTTTCCAAAAATAAAATTTTACATTTTAAAATTTGTATTATTGTTACTGTCAAGCATCAGAGTGCAGGTTCAAGACGGCACCATGTATTTCACTCCAAAGCTTCATCCCCTGCCCACCGTCAGTCTGTCCCAGGGACCTTGAGGTGAATTTTCTCTCACCCTTCCTTAGGGTGAATTTTCTATAAACCTCCCCTTTAGAGGCTGGGGGCCAAGTTTGTTCTTCCTTCTTGTTTGAGAGTATTTTTTCTCTGGAAGCCCAAGAAGCTCCAGTGTGGATCAGGCTCAGGGGGATGTGAATGATGATGAAAATCGAAGTCTTACCCAGATATCTATTTTTCTTTGTTTTTAGCAAACAAAACAACTTGAGTTGTTTTTCAGGCCAAATGTGTACACACCCTTTAAGTAAATGTAGGCATTTTATGCATATCATAAGTACCTTAGGGAAATATAAGCAAAATTATGACATTTCGACAATTTCATGAAAATATTAGGTGGCAGTCTGCATCTCATTAAATATATGTGGAAAGCTTGTATTCCATTTCCTTTCTAAAAACTTGTATTTTTAGGAAAAAAAGATAGACTTTGGCTGTGTTTGTATTAGAATTCTGTGCCTGGCTTCTGCTGTAGGCAGTCCTTTGTATTGTAACTGGCCACCTGGGCCTAACAAGTCCCCTCCCGCTGTGACTCTGCTGTCTTTTC
Organism: Carollia perspicillata; assembly: GCA_004027735.1. NCBI lineage: Eukaryota > Metazoa > Chordata > Mammalia > Chiroptera > Phyllostomidae > Carollia > Carollia perspicillata. The sequence continues at coordinate 79,481 of PVKM010000982.1, forward strand.
CTTTACCCCCCCTTGTTTCTCCACCAACTACTGCCTGTGACTACTGTAAGTTTTTAATGCTTTTATTGCAAACGACAGGGAAAAAAAGGACTAAAACTAAAAACAAAAGTTTATTTTTCTCATATAGGCAAGAGTTTGGAGGAAAATGTCAGATTAATCTGAGCTTCTCTGGCCATTTCCTGTGTTTCTCAGACACTGGTGGTCCATGGCTGTTTACATGAAGCGGGAGGCACTACATGACTCACTGAAAAAGAGCTCTCAGCGCTCTGAGCATCCTGAGGGAAAAGAAGGGCAGGTGCCATAATGCCTGTCCTTTTTATCAGAAAAGCAAAAGTTTGCCCAGAAGCTCCGTGCAAGCTTCTGCCTACGGTCTCATGGGTGTGCTAGCTGCAAGGAAGGCTGAGGACATGTACTTTTCATCATCATTTACAGAGAAGACAGAAGAGCCAACTCTGTCTGCCACAAACACCATTCAATTCTCTTTCCATACTTTTTCTTCCCACCCCAGGCCTGGTTTATTTTCAGGTTAGTAGTAGCCAGACAGCAGGCAACAGAAAATAGAATGGAGGGTAAACCCACATGGTGTTTCTCCATTGTTACTCTTCCATTCTCTCCCCACCCCACATGGTTGGTGGCTCCCTGACCCTGGCCCTAGTTTTAATGCAGCAGAGCCAGCCCTGGGAACTGTCTCAGAGGCTCTTCCTTTTGTTACCTGAGGAACACTATCTTGCCCCAGGTGATAACAAGCAGGAGCCTCCAAATCTGGCTTTTTGCAGAAATGAAGATGAATCATAATTCAAATCTTTGTATATCCAGAGACTCACTGTCTACATATAGCCTTTGTCTTTCCCTTCAGGAACAGGTAGAAACATGAAAGGGAGTTAATAGAAGAGCTTTTTCACCCCATGTCCTTAAGCTGATTGTTGACAGAAAATCTCTTAATTAAAAAAGATTTATGTGTGTCAGGTATTCTTTTCTGTAGAGGAGCTAGGAAGAGGAATTCTAGTCAGAAGCCCTAAAATGAGACTTAAAAGAAATTGGTACCCTTTGGTCTACATTATCCTATTTTCCCATCCCCCCAGCCCCTGTCATCACAATTCTATTCACAGTTCCTGTTAAATCAGATGTGTTTGTTTAGATTACACATAAAAGGGTTACCACATAAAGTATTTTTCTTCCGCTCTCTGGCTTATTTCACTTAGCATAATAACGTCCAGATTCATCTATGTTGTTGCAAATAGCAGGATTTCTTTCTTCCTTGTGGCCAAGTAATATTCCGTTGTATGTGTGTACATCTTTATCCATTCATTCATCCTTTGAAGGACATTTAGGTTGTTCCCATGTCTCGACTATTGTAAATAATGCTGCAGTGGTTGTAGGTGTGCAGATGTCTGTTCAAGACACTGATTTCTGTTCCTTTGGACATATACCCAGAACTGGAATTGATGGATCATACAGTAGTTCAATTTTTAACTTTTTGAGGAACCTCCAAACCATTTCCAATGGTGATTGCATCAGTTTACTTTTCCACCGACAGTGTGTAGGGGCTCCCTTTTCTCCACGTCCTTACCAACATTCGCAGACTCTTTTTGATGATAGTCACCCTAACAGGTATGAGATGACATCTCATTGTGTGTGTGTTTTTAATAATTGTGGGTTTAATTTCATTTCCCTGATTCGTGACGTCAAGCACCTTTTCATATACTTTTGGTTAGTCCATATGTCTCAGGAAAAGTGTCTGTTCATATTTGTTGCTCATTTTCAAATTGGGTTTTTTGTTGATGAGTTGTGTCCATTCTTTGTATATTTTAGATATTAACTTCTTATCAGATATATGTTTTGTGAATATCTTCCCCCATTCCATAGGTTGCCTTTTCAAATAAGTTCTGAGGATCTAAGGTACCGCGTGATGACTATAGACAATAACGTGGTATTGTATACTTGAATGGTGCTGAAAGTAGATATTAAGTGTTCTTACAACACACACTGGAGTTAACTATGTTAAGTATGTGAGGTGATGGATGTGTTGATTATTTTGATGTTGATAACCATTCTATAATGTACACATATATCAAATCATCATGTTGCACACTTTTAATATATATGATTCTATTTATCAGTTATTCCTCAGTGAAGGTTTAAAAAACTAAAAAGAGAAATACGAGGGCCATTCTCTGAGACCTGTGGTGGGAAGATAGAAGGTGCTTGGCGGGCTGTGTCAGAATAAAGCAATGCCCTCAATGGTTGTAGCAGGGTTATGTTGGCAAGAAGCTCAGCCTTTTTACGAGTACAGCTCCCCATCATGCTTCTTGCCCCCTTAAATCCTGCCATCAGTTTTCACACTTCTTTAATTCCTGCTGTGGGTCCTGGGAACCCCCTTTAGTGCCTTGGGCCAGAGGTCATCCCCACTTCCACTGCCTGGGAGGTAGGGGGAAGGGAGACGTATGATTGCTCAGCAAGTAGGGGAGAAAAGTGTGCTACTGATGTCCCAAGTGGGACCTTTGTGCGAACATCCCCGTAGGAACACTGGTGCTAGTGCTGGCTAAGGTTACAGTCTGGTGAGTGTAGAAGGGTCTGTGCAGGATGGAGTTGCAGGAAGATACCTTACGTTTCCCCCAACAACCTTGTCATTGAAGGTTGGGTGCAGGATCCATTCATGTGGTGGACTGCTTATACACTCCTGATACCTGAAAGAATGGTCTTACTACTCCCATTTACTCTCATAGTTAACTTTGGGGAAAAGTCAGGAAATTTGATGTCCACGGGTATAGCAGTCTTTTGCTGTGAAGATGTTTACAAATTCTTTTTTTAAAAACACTGCTTCAGTGCAGTTGTTAAATCTATTTTATGACAACTGCTCAGAGGTCCCAGTATTGAATTTTTTTCCAGAAAGGCTATATTAGGAGTATGTTAAAATGAAAATGTCTGGTAATGAAAGAGGTAATAACTCCCTTAGCCAAATTGTAAGTCCTAATATATGTCTAAAAGTAACAGATAAGATAGACTAGATTGTAATGCAATAACAAACTACTGAACAGTTTCAGTGACTTATAACACTGTAAGTTTATTGTTCGGTCACAGTGGATGTCATGGATGGGTCATGGTCATGTCATCTTTACTCTGAGATCTTGGCAGATGCGCCAGGCCCTATGTGGGATGTTGCTCATCTCATGCAGAGGGGGAAGAAGAGGTGGTGAGTGACAAGGTGGCTCTTAAAGCTCCTACCCACATTTAACAGGCAAACGCAGAACACATGACCACCCCTGAGCTCAGCAGCACAGGGATGTAAAGTGCTGCCACCGGAAGGGGCGGTGGCTGTTTTGAAAACTAATAGGATCTGCTACACTGATATTCTGGCTTTAATCTCAGGTGCATTTGGAAGCTTCAGAATCCAGACCGGTCCTCGCTCCAACCCACATCAATGCTACAGCTTCTGAAACATTCACAGCACTTAAGCAAAGGATGAGGATAGTTGAGGAACAGACCAGTTCTTTGAGGGATGACCTAATAATGTTGGACTTTGGTGAAAAAAGGTAACAAGTTAAAAATAAACTAGGTCTCTGTAGGTTGAAGAAATTTGCTTCACTGATTATTTAAAAGGAGTCAGACTATGGATGGTTTGGCAGTTGAACTAGGTATTTACAAAAGAATTGAAAATAACAGTTTCCATTTGAACATTACCATGTTTTTCAGACTATAAGACGCACCTTTTTTTTAATCACATTTTTTGCTTCAAAATTTTCCCCCTATTTTCTCCTTTAAAACCTAGGCGTGTCTTATGGTGCAGACCCCAGATGCACCTAGGTATTAGAGGAGGAAAATAGGGGGAAAATTTTTGAAGCAAAAAATGTGGTTTAAAAAAAGTGCATCTTATAGTCTGAAAAATACAGTAATTAGGAAATATTTGCAAGATAAAGAGTTGTCATCCTGTGATAGAGCTACTACCCCTATTCCCTTAAACAGGTATTTGAACTGTGTTAATCAGGTGCACATTCTTTGATATTCTATTTACCTTGAACTCCTGATTAAGAACAAATTAATTTTTTGTGTAATTAGAAAAAATTTTGGTTCTTATTTTTTAAATAAAAAATAGACTTATTAGTTAAGGTGAACATCTAAACTTGATTCATGCCATTAAATATGGTCTTCATTTTCTTTTCCCAGATTTATTGTAAATTAAGAGATTTTACATCTTAAAAAAATTCATAATTTAGAAGGAAGTACTCAAAAAAGAATTGCTTTTTTTCCTTGTGCTGTTATTAAAAATTGGATTATCAATTTTTATCAATGGCCTAAGATGTCTGGGTGTATATTAGCCAATAACCAAATTTACTCGTGTGATTTTCTTTAAAATTACATACAAGCATACCTCATTTAATTAGATTTTATTGCATTTCAATATTTATTGAATAAATATTGCATTCTTTACAAATTGAAGGCAAGACCCTCCACCAGCAAAAAGATTACAGCTCATTTTATTGCACTACTCACTTTATCATTGTGGTCTAGAACCGAACCTGCACTATATCTGACGTATGTCTCCATATTTCCTGAGTGTCTCTCACAAAGACCTCAAATTAGTATAATTGGTATTATAGCACCTATAGAATAAAGAACTCTTCAGCAGTTAAAGAGTAAATTCGTACAAATGTTGAGTATATTGGAACAAAATAGGAACACTTATTATGACCTAGTTTAAATATTTTTTTAAAAAACGTGAATATATTGTCTCCATGCTAACTTTAATTCTTAGTTGAACATTATAAAATTAGAATTTAACGTGTTTTATGTATCACTTGTTTTTACATACAAAAATGTTTGTGAAAAATTCAGATTAAAATAAATAAGCATTAAATAGTCAGTGATCTTTAGCTCATCCCACACTGGTCCCATCCTTTTTCCTAATAGTGCACTTTATTTAAATTTGGAGGGGCTAACAGTTGCTTGTTAACTAAGATGTGTAATTTTTACTCTTAGAAATGTCACATTGACTCAATGGTTGAGATTCCCGTAGTACCCATTGCATTGCATAATGTTGTTATATTGGGATCTTTGTCCAGAGACCATTTTGAAACTCCAGAATGTTTACCAGCACCTGTGAAACAGAACATCACTGGTCCTGTCCAGGATGAAATAATTTGTTCAGGAAAGAAAGATATTTTATGGAAGAACTGTGAATTTCTGATAAATCGAATGTGCCATCTGGAGAGCCTCATCCAGTCCTTGAAGTTAAATATCTTTAGTCTGCAAACTGAAAAGGATTTGAATCCACAGAAAACAGGTATAGAGAGAAGAGAATCATCAGAAATTTGGTCCTTTATCGGTGCTTGATGAGTTTACGATTCTTTTCTTTCTTGACCTTTCAACTGCTCTGTGACCCTCCTGTGCCGTCTGGTAGCTTTTCTGAAGGACCGACTGAATACAATACAGGAGGAGCATTCCAAGGACCTGAAGCTATTGCATCGTGAAGTGATGAATTTGCGCCAGCAACTCAGAGACATGAAAGAGGAAGAAGACAAAGCACAGGATGAAGTGCAAAGGTTGACTACCACCCTGGAGATCGCCTCAGAGACAAAGGTTTGAGTCCAGAGTTGTGAAATGCAAACCCATTGTTACATGTTAGCTGGAGGAGGCAATGGGCCCATAAAACTAACCTTTAAGAACAGGTGATGTTGATGTGAGCGTTCTTAACATCTGAAATTTATCCACATGGATCACATAAGTGATGTGTGTGCCATCAGTAATTGAGTATTTATAGAGTCCTTCCCCTGTACACGTGGCTGAGGGTCCAGAGACAGGAGGTAGTCTGTGCTGTTTAAGAGCTTATATGCCACCTGGGAGAACCAGACATAGCACAGAAAACAAAATAGAGAAAAACAGACACATAGAAGATATTAACAGACAAGTACAGGACAGTAAGCAAATAGTAAAGAATTTTGGGTTTGGGTGGGTTTGAGAGGCTGTGTGCACCCCGTCTACAGTAGATCAGAATGGGCTGTAGGAAAGATGGGAGCTGGACCTTTAAAGACAAAGTAGTGAGGTAAGGAAACGTCAAGTTGCACACACAGGCTGCAAAGAACAGACTAGGAAAATAAGCTAACAATTTTGTTTTCCTGCCATGAGCCAAGCAGTATAATAGGTGTTCAGCATGTTATTTGGTTTAATCTTTGTAAAACCTCCTGATAGAGGAGACCGTTGTCCCATGTTGATAAGGAGTGCCAGAGTCCAGAGAGAAGTCCCTTCTTCAAGGCCACACTTCCCTGTCTTCTTCCCGTATCTCAGGTGTGAACCTAGATCTTTCCACTGGGTGCAGTTAAGGGGCAGTGCATTTGTTTGTGGGAAATAAGTTGGAAATTAGCCGAGGGTCACATTATAGACAATCTCAAAATCAAGAATGAGTAGTTGGGCGTGATTCTATGGGAGGTGATTACAGTTACTGATAAGGCAGTGGCATAATGAAACAGGAAAACTAATGCAGCGGAAGTGTATAGGAAAGTCGATACAAGAAGAAATTGGAGGCAGGGAAAAGAATTAGGAATCCACTGTGTTATTTGAGGCTTGAGCCTTATTAGGTCTGACTTAGGGTTGTGGCATTTTAAAAAGAAAGGGATCTTCTGTGAAGACAGGTATGCTAGATTATGGTACTGGATAGGGGCTTAAGGTAGGAAAGAAGACGAACACGATTTCTGAGGTTTTTACATGTGTGCTACCATTAATGTAATGGTATTATTCTTTTATAATACCATTTACATTATAATGTAAAAGAATAATAGTGAAAGCTTTGTTTTTCATCCTTAACTCCTAAGCATGAATCATCTTTGAGCCTAGAAGAAGTACTTAAAAAAATAGAAATATATATCCTGTAAGGAAAATCTCTATCAATTACCAGGCTCTTCTCTGATTTCTGAATTTTATATAGGAATTGAATGTGACTAATTCCTTTTTACTGTCTAAAAGGAAAAATGATAGAAGTCATCAATCAAAGTGCAACAGAACCCCTCTGAGTTCTGTTGCCCACTGCTGGGGAAAAAAACCATGACTCCCAATGCCAGCATCTTATGAAAAGGATAGGAACTCTTTATTTGAAAGTTATACAGGTTCAGAATAATGGCAGGATTTGTTTTTAAGTCCCAAAGTCTCTGAAAACTAAACACCCATACACACACACAGTCCTGCCTCCCCTTGCCAGACCAGGCCAGTCCAGTGTACTGTGTCTCAGAAAAAGAAATAGAAGTCCACAGCTCAGCTGAGCAGATTCCCACCGGCTTCTCCCAGTCCTTCGTGCTCATCTAAGCCAAAACCACACGGCCCCTCCTCATGGTGGGCCAGTGAGGGTCCTGCATCCTTTCAAACCACATGGCCATGACAGCATGGCTGCCATGAGCTTGAGTTTAAATCCTGGTGCAGATCTTCCTCCCTAACCCCCTTTCCGACTCCTCCCACACTGGGTTACACTGCCAGTACTCTGGTTTCGTCTGCCTTTCTCAGCTGTGTTATTAGTGTGGGCAGGCCTGGCCCTGTGACTGGGGGAAGTGCCTCCTGGCTGCATCCCAGGTTAGAATGCCACCTATCTCCCTGGCTCCAAGCCAGCTGTCAGCATCACTAAAACACTGGCTGAGTTCTTTAGATATGCAAAGTAACTCAATGGCCCTGCTCTGCTTCCACTTCCCCCAGCCACATTAGTGGAGATTTGGGGGCTTCTCAGCCTGCACCCCAAGTTCTGGACCTCATTCCACACCAGTTACAAAAGTAACAAAACATTTTTTGAAGTATCTCATTGTAGCCCCGGATGAGTAGCTCAGTTGTTTGGATCCACATCCTGTACACCACAAGGCTGTGGGTTTGATTCCTAGTCAGAGCAACTACCTAGGTTGCACGTTCAATCCCCAGTTATGGCAGGAATGGGAGGCAAATGATGGACATTTCTCTCAAAATCATTAAATATATCCTTGGGTGGGGATTTTAAAAGAAATAAATAAATATCTTATTGAAATACATATGGCCTCAGACTCACAATAAAGATTTATAACTGTATTCAGAATAGTATTTATAGGTTGCCAGAAAAAAGTCTAGATAGACAGTTACTCCCTATCATTTCAGATTATTTAGAACCTTTTCTTGTACTTTTAGAAGAATGCAACCCTTATTGAAGAGGAACTGAAGACCACAAAACGTAAAATGAACCTTAAAATTCAGGAGGTAAGATAAAAAGATGCTGGAGGATGCAGGGGACATTGGAATTGTTACAGAATAGAGCAGTGGCCAGGGGCCGGTGGGGGGGGGGAGGGGGCAAAAAACTGTTAAAGGAGCCCGTTGGGAAACCCAGATACTGGTACCGAAACAAGCCCCCTCTTCTGGGGTCTTTCTGTACTGTAGTTCGTCTTGCCCACTGTCAGGTCTTAGGAATTGTGGCTCTCAATGCCAGAGTTTGATGAAAAGGAACTACTTATTCAGAAGTTATACAGGTTTAGAGTAATGACGGAATGTCACCCTTAAAATCCCAAAGTCCCTTTAAAACACTCACAAACACACACAGTCCTGGCTTCCCCCTTTTGCCCACTCTGGCCAGTCAGGGGTACCGTAT